>MJUU01052398.1:0-34752 GCA_002080025.1 Modiolus philippinarum
AGAACAATACTGAAAAAGGACGAAATTACAGAGAACAACAATAGAAAAAGGTGGGATTATGGAGAAATTACTAAAAAATAAAAAGAACATTGTTACAACATATAAAAACATCCGAAAGACCATGCCCGAGTCGTTCCGACTAGGGAAAATTCCTAACTTCCGGTCTATACCTGGGGCTATGCCCACTTCCGGTCGCGCATGTCCACTGTAATAAGGTCAACCGTGACCCCTGCGGGGTCTTACACTCTTTCAACACGTCATTTCCTATCAATAGGCCCGACTAGGGCTTCAATTAAGACCACTTCCGGTATGCACACATGGGGCTACGCCCACTTCCGGTCGCGCATGTACACGGTAGTATGGTGAAACCACACCCCTGCGGGGTCACATGTTGTTCCAACACGCCATTTCCGGTCAATATGGCTACTTAAAGTAGATACACACCCACTTCCGGTTGACACATGGGGCTACACCCACTTCCGGTCGCGCATGCGTTATGGACTTAGGTCAACCGTGACCCCTGCGGGGTCACGTGTTGTTCCAACACGTCATTTCCGGTCAATAGGCCCGACTAGGGCCTCAAAAAGGGCTACTTCCGTTGCGCATGCGCAGTAAAAACATGTCAACATCCGGTCATGTGACTTGCGCTTCCGGTCACATGACTTCCGGTGACCTCATTTCCGGTCTACGTCACTTCCGGTGACGTCATTTCCGGCACCACCACAGCACCACCACGCACCACCACGTCAAATACTAATTTGTTCGTCCCCATATACTACTCATGTACTTTGTGAAGAAGAAAATTTCAAAATAGGTGGAAAGGACTGGAGATGGTTTGAATAAAATCTAAAATAAAAATTAAAAAAAATGTGAAGCAAAAAGGTTTCCTAAATTTCTTTTAACTTATCCTCACAAAAAATTTCATTCCAAAACCAATTTTTGTTACCCTCCTCAAAACAGTTTTTACACCCCCAAAAAAAATTTTTGCCCCCCAAAAAATTTTTTTTACCCCAATTTTTTTTTAATAAAAAATTCAAATTGAAAAAAATAGGGGTGTGATACGGGGTATGCGATACGGCTTTTGCTATGCGATACGGGGTTGACGTCATCAATGGTGATATAGGATAGACATCACTCTCTGTATCATATATTCAAAATTTATGTAATACTAACTAAATATATGATAAATATATTTATAAGAGCTTTTAATTATTTTGGTTGATAAATCTGTCTCAGGAAAATTTATTTCAAAACGCGGAAAAATTTAAATCAAACAAGTTTTCAGAAAATTACAAAATCTTACTCTCTAAATTGATTAGAACATTTTTTAAATGATTCAATCAGATTTTCAGGGTATATTTTAGAAATATTGAATAAATGTAATATAGTCTCTCTTTAAAAATACAGGAAAATAAAAAAATGATTTCATTGTAATGCATTCCTGACGCATACTAAAAAATCAATGTTTTAATGCATTAATCCAGAAGCATTCTTAGTTTTATAATTATGATTATGTTAGTAGGTTCAAGTTTGCAACAAGAAGACAAAAAGGGTCTTTTACTGCTGTTTACATACACATCGAACCACATAATTTCCTTTTAGACACTTAGATGCTGAACAAAACAATAGTGATCATAACATTTTTGCTTGCTAGAAATTATTGATTGTGTCAGTTTGTGCCCGAATTTAAACCAGCTAGTAGTGTTTCTCCATGAACTTCCATTCAAACAGAATTCAGAAAGTTATCAAAGATTTCTTGATTTCACTTTTCCATCGGGACGTCTTTTCATCTCATTATATACAATACATATTTGTATTACAAAGCCGGCGAAAAAGAACATCTTCATTTCCTGCAAAGCTCAGATTCCGTATTACCTTGTATAGGGTGTCATTCGTATATTTTCAGTCTGTAAACGGTTATTTTGACCGTCAAATCAAGATTGACGCCTTCGGGTTTTCAAAATAATGTAATAATGTTATTGCAATTCTAATGCAATTAATTGATTTCATTTTCTATTCTTGACTTGTGTATTTATAACAATAGTAGGAACCAGATTAAACAGCGAACCTACCATGTCCCAGATGTGTATATGGTGGAACTGACAGTAAGTTTTGACCAATCAAAACATCCGTTATTTGAATGTTGCATTAGAATCCATTATCTCGGAGATTTTCCATTCTTCATATTCTGCTATTGCATTAGTACGAATCGCAACGACTTTGCATATATTGAATTGTTTGTCAATAACAAACTTTATTTAGATCAGGAATGTTTTATATAAGAAAAAAAAACAAATTGATTGTATATGCTGGTTTCAGGGATACACTTTCGAAGGAAATTCTGCATACAGGAAGATATAAGATAATGGCTTCGATGGTAATGCAAACAGCAACGTACGCCATTGTTTAAGATGTATTATTGTTCGAATAAATTTGCTGTTGTGCAGTCTTCATTTTTTAAATTTTATTATTTGTTTTGAAAACTGGCGCGAACATTGCAGTTATTATTCACATCACACTAGATAACGGCCTATTACAAAACTGGGGTATCATCATTATGTAATTGATCTGATAGTTACAATGTAAGTAGTGAGTAGTTCATAACAAAAGCGAGTTATTGGGATGTATATTCACTTTTTCGTAGTTTCTGGTATATCTAAAGTATCCTTAGTTTTCTCAAAGCTTTTGATACGATCGAATTTATTTAGCACCTGATATTCCGGTCACTGTGTGACCAGGGTTTCAGTTGCACAATTTATATTGTGTGAACAGAGTAGATAAGTACGTATTTTGTCAAATGTGTCGACGAATCAATATTTAGAAACACGTGTCTTGGTAAATACATGACCAAAATAACAAAATACCGAAGTGACTAATAATTTATTTTCTGGATATGCGCATTTCGACAACTCATGTCTCATCAGTGCAGATAAAACCAAAAATTTGGAAGTCCATTAACCGAAAAATATGTTAAAGCTGATGGAAAACAAATAACCAAAAAGATCTAAATAGAAAAACCAAAATTCAGCCAAGGACAGAGCAACAAGGACAATATAAAATATTTTAGGTTCATTTATAAGATACATATTTTATAAATTTTATAGGGACGGATTATCTTCAAAATCGTTCCGAGGGTTTTTTTAGCCATGTGTGGTATATTTTCTTACATAAACGGGGAGACGTAGGAATGACAAAATGTTTGTAAATATACAATTAACTAACTTAACAGATTGATACGATTACACATTTATCTTGTACAAATATTTGTGGCGTTACTTTTACCAAATTAAATACAGATTTGTGTATGGAATTACATATTATATTATTTAGTTTAACTTGAGTTGCCGGGAAAGTGTTTTTAATGAGGGAACAGGAAATAAAATGAAAGATTTTTTTTTTAATTTCTTAAATCAAGATGGCATTCTATGAAATTTTGAGTAGTCAAACTCTTTTTTTCAAGAAAAGTACCGACGCTTTGATTTTTTCAATATAGTATATTTTATACACTAATCTCATTATTTTAAAAGTGGCTTCTACATGAGCAGCTCTGATTTGATAGAAAAATGCTCAGCATTATTTAAAAAATAATTAACGGGAGCGTCAATATATGGAAATTTTACCACAGGTTGACCCTGTATGGAATTATTTTACCCAGAGCGAGGAGTAAAATATATGCATATAGGGAAAAAGGAAGGAAATCATTTCCCATTGCCCACAATGCTAATATATTTGAAGGCTTCATTTTGTGATAATACAAGAGAAAGGAAATACAGAAGTGCTTCTTTTAAATTAAAACTTAGCTGATATCCATTAAAAATTGAAACTGGCCGTTATCATAACCATTTCTCGTCCCCAGGCCAGAGAAGTTATGCACTACATGTACAATGATGTAATAAAGTAGAAGACTAGTCACACTTTTTAATAAGCCGTCAAAAATATGCTGATCAACGATCCACCATTTTACAAAATGTGAACGATAAAAACTTTAGTAACTTAAATGAACTTGATAAATATATTTTTCTTATGGACAGTTATACTGTAAAACTTATAAATATTGTAGCTTAATTTTTTTTTAATGTTTATTTCATTAATGAATCTTCGTCATGATTGTTTACTGAGATTTTTTAATTTGTCAACATTGTCAATTTCATTGCATTATTATGTGGTTGTACAATAAAGATATTGTTTATTGCTTATTCTAATATGAGAACAATGGAAACCATGACGACAGGCCATATGAAAATCTCCAATAACATTATGAGCGACGTCACAACAGTCTTTACGCTGTAACAGACGACGTCATAATATGATTTGTGCACAAAAACATCACTAAATCGTTTGTAATGGCTGTCCTTACCGTGTACACTATAGGTCCGCGCAGATCATTAAAAGTCATATTAGAATCGAAATAATTCATGTTCGCCGGTAGTTTGTAGTCGATTTACATATGGGTGTCCATTATTTTCGTTTATTTTACCCCTCGCTCCGCTACGCTACGCTCTGGGTAAAATATTAACGAAAATAATGGCCACCCATATGAAAATCTCCAACAAACCACCGTCGCCCATGAATTATTTCTTAATTTCACGGTAACTTCGGTATTTAGTCATTCAGATTTATAGTACTTTCTAAACGATCAGATCAAAAACTATCCTTGCCGTTCAAGAACTTTTATCGGCACTTCTAAAATTAAGGTTAATACATGCATGACTGTCTTCCTTTTGAGCCATTTAATAGACGAGCGGGAAGACCTCCTTTAAAGTTCACTATGTCTGAAATCCATCTTTTGAAAAAACTCGCCAAGAATTCCTGTGAAGTGCTAAACATTTTTGAATGATTTCTTGAAAGACCAGAAAGAGAAAGAGTAAATGACATAAAAATATGAAAGACAATTAATTTACATCTTATCATACAGCACATCCAATCCATACTTTACCTATCGTTCAATTCTTTGGTAAACAAGTAAACAAGTAAACAAACTGGTTCCCTTCCTGAATTACTTCTTTTTTTACCTATAGTCACTCCAATAAAGAAGAAGAGAACCAATCAAATACACCTTATGGGACAAGATAGGTCACAGCTTAGGAAAAGTGAATAAATAATTAGCATCTTGACCTTATCTTGGTTTTTGAATGCCTACTCTAAATTAACCATTTTAAATTTCTTATTTTGAACATGTCATATTATGACATTCTTTGTTTTCAATTTATCTAATGCAAAACAACAAAAAAAAAAGTCGCAAAAAATTACTGTGAAGTGCTAAACATTTTAGATTATTTCTTGAAAGACTACAAAGAGTAAATGACATAAAAATGTGAAAAACTTAGTTAATTTACATCTTATCATGAAGCACATCCAATCCTTACTTTACCTATTATTCAATTCTTTGGGTACACAGATAAACAAACTTACTGAATTCCTTCTTTTTTACCTAAAGGACAAGGCCTTGGTAAAATCAACATATAATCATGCTCCCGTGAATTATTTTGATTCTAATATGAAATTAAAGGGGACAGAAGAGATGAATTCGTATTTGTACAGCCATTTTACACTATAAAGCATGACGTTTTGTTCTATGAGGCTGCAAAAACTGTCGTAAAACTGCCTATGACGTTATGAAAAGTACCGTCAATTGTCATGACAATACTCACGAGTAAAAGCAGATTTTACCACGGTTATGGACACAAAGCAATTAAAGGACGTCATATTAGAATCATCGATCTAGATTTATTTCCATCGAATAAATATTTTTTTCTGTGACTATGATTACATCTGTATAAATCCGAATATGTCAACTATGTAATAGTAGTGAAATAGGCAACTAGTTCCATATTTTATTTTGTTGTACAAACCAAAACATTGAAAACTTACGTGCAAAGTATTTACCAAATTACTATTTTAGAAGACCAAATTATTTCAAAATTGAAGGTTTATTTTCACTCTGTAATTGTGAAGTATTAAAAAGTCTGTGTTTGTTAAAAGGGGTTCAAAACTTTTATAATTATAAGTATTATGATTATATGCTGATATTTTTGTTATTTTCACATGCATGCTCATTCTGTTGTTCTTTGTAATTATGTAATGAATATTTGACATCATGCCTTTGTTTTGAATGTTGTGATTTCTATTTATTTGCTTTGTGTCTGTCTAACGTCATTGTTTTGTGTCTGGTGCCATTGTTTTCTGTGTTCTCGTTTTCTCCATGTCTTTGTGTAATTCCCTCCTTTGTTCCTTCGATATTCTACTGCCGTTGTAACAAACACATGTTAATATGTGTCTGAGTGTTTTCTGATAAAGTTCTAAAGTTTAAAAAGTTCTAAAGTAAATGATTGTACTTCATCAAAGATTTGAAAATGCTCAATATTTGATTTCTGTTTAGAAGGTGTTGTTACTTCCTTCATAAAATTTGAAAATTTACTAAACTACAAAATAAAATGCAGCGATTACACATGCATAGTGAAAATTTAAAAAAAAAAAACATTAAGTTACCAAGCGACCAACTGAACTAATCGGAACTCGGAACTTATGTAAAAGAAAGTCTGTAGAATCTATAAAATAGATTTTATATTCTTGCAACTAAAAACTTAATTTATGGAAATTTCTATGTGATAGGCCATTTTAAACGATCATATATCAGGTTTATTTACAACAAAGGTCAATTGACCAGTTGTAATTATAGGCTGTTTTTTTTATTAATTCTCAAACATGTTTTATGTTAAACAAAATCTGAAACATGTTTTAAGTTAAACCTAAAACATCTTTTAATTAACCGAAAACTGTTTTAAGTTAATAATAAAAAAGGTTAAAGTTTTAGATAAAGATACATAACCGTCATCTTGAAATATGCTTAAAACATTGTTTTAACCACGGTTAGATATGAAATGGTTGAGAGATAAAACACTGAAACTAAAACCAATGTTAAACCAGGTAAATGTTTTAGAAACAAAAAAGAAAAACAAAAAAAAATGAAAGAAAAAAAGAAAAAAAAACATGCTTTATATATGCCCAATTTGGTGACATCATTGTATGTGCATAGATATAGGTGGTTTTCTCAAACACACCGGAATCTCATAGTATGTGTGTCCAGGTGGATTTTAAAAGAAAAAAAAATGCTTAAAATGATAAATAACTTAATACCGAAGGTACTGTTAATTTAGTTTCTGGATATGGCCATTTCGATAACTTCTGTCTTTTAAGGGCAGATGAAACAAAAACATATTAAGGAAATCCATAAACTGATACATGTGTAAAAGAATATACGGAAAAAAAATACCAAAAGGATCTAAATACAATAGCCAAAATAAGGTAAGGACAGTGCTATGTGAGAGGGAGATACTCCTTAATTTAATACATCGGCAAACGAATACCGAATCAAGAACGAGGAAAGGGGAAATTCTAAAATCATAAATCCAAAATCACGGTAATTCACAGCAACACGAATTGAGACAGTATGACAAAGACAAAACAAACAAACAAAATAAACAAGAACGCCACAAAACTAAAGCACACCCCTATAAAAACTGAGGTATCATCAGTTGATCCGGATGGGTAAGCATGAACTGCTCCACGCGTGGCTCTAGTCACACAAAACACATTTTTAACCGGGTTTTCCATCGGAAAAATCTGGTTATTAAAATGGTGAAAATGGCGGGCGGGCGGGCGGTGGGTGGGCGGGCGGCTGCCAAATGGGTACATCATTTGTCCGGAGCAAATCTCCTACAGTATTTGAGACAGGAAGTTTTTATTTTGCAGATCAATTGTACATATATCAAACGTGTGCATGGGATTTTGATTTTTGATAATTTATGTCAAAACTATCAGTTGTTGAACTTAGCCTTTTTATGTCAAATTTTCCACAATAGGGTACCCCCTTTGTCCGGAGCAAATCACCTACAATATTTGAGACAGTAAGTTTTTATAATGCAGATCATTTGTACCTGTATCAGATGTGTGCACAGTACTTTTATTTTCCTTTTTGATTAAAATCCAGGTTGCTGAACTTTCAAAAATAGGCTCCTATGTTGGAAGGTTTAATATTGAAAATTAATGAAAATTATAAGTACATTTCAGATATTCATGGTCGACCCAAGTGTAAGATAAACCGTCCATGTAGAAGAAAACCCGGTTTGCTGTCACATTGACAGCTTTCCTCTTGTTTTTAAATTGGAATATTAGAAGCTGTGAATTTAGTCTCTGCATATGGCAATATGCGGATCAAATCATGACACTCTGAAATTCTTAATCAATTATGAGTAAGGCTTATACAGAACAATCTAAATAGAAAACCTTAAATAAGTTAGCAAAGAGCTTTGCAAGAGCGAGAAGCTCTTTTGGTTTAAAAATAATGTGCTTAAATTTTGATATTGGTTTTAAGTAATTAAATAGTGGTTACATACCTAAATTTTACCTCTTATTAAATGCCTTCGGGAGGTGGCCATAATTAAATAAAATTCAAACAAAACGATGTAAAAAATTTATTTTCATTTGTGCTTGTAACTACCCTTACTGTTTGGCCCTGTTAAGCGTATTATGTAAATAAAAATACCTACAAACTTTATGGTAAGTGCTGTTACAGGTCCAGTATAGGCAGTTTGATAATGACATCAATAAAGTTTAAACAGATCACATATCAATACAATATCATCTAATTATTTTCCAGATAGGAAAATGGGAAAGAACAGATATCCACCAGGTATGTTTGTGTGCGAACGTGATCCTCCAGAAAAATAAACATGGCCCTTAAACAGATATTGATTATTCAGCTATTGGTTGCCCTATCTCATAAATATACGTAAACAGAAGGTAATAACCCCTACCTCATAGAGTCAAGAGTACACCCAAGATTTGAGATGAAGTCCAGAGTCCATTTTCAATTTTTAAATTGCTTTTTTTTTTTTTTTTTTTTGAGATTTGAATTACAAGTCCAAAATGTAATGACTTTTGATTCCGTCGAGTCCATGGAATCAGTTGGTCAATTCCAAAGTACGCCGAAAAAGGGCCAAGTCTCGAGTCCAAAAAGGGGTTATACCCTCTTATCAATCACGTCTTCATCTCTATTTTACAATTTTAAAAAATCATATCATACCTGATTATTAAAATAGACGTGATAGACGACCCCATATTCAGGAATCGATTGAAGTTACTGCTTATAAAAAATGAAATTGACTGTTTGAAAGTAAAAGTCATCACGTTTGAAGTAATTCTTAGATTTGAGACGTCCTGAGATATCAATAAAGAGGTATACATACAGTTGTGAAGCTGATGTTTGTTAATCAGTTGTCCAATTTATTTCTGTTTTATAGACAAAATCGATTTATCTAACATTTTTGTCAATTGTGTTGAAAACTAAGGAGTATCTCCCTCATGCAAAGCTCTGTTTTCTGATGATTTTGGCTTTACATTTAGATCATATTGGTTATTTGTTCTCTATCAGTTTTTAAACATCTTTGAGTTCATGGTCTTCCAAGCATTTAGATTTTATCTGCACTGAAGAGACATAAGTTGACGAAATGCGGATATGCAGAAAATAAATTCACAGTAACTTCGGTATTTAGTTATTTATCCAAAATGAAATAATTTGCCAGTTTTTATGGAATTTTTTTTTCACCTTTCAGTTGTACGTCATCAAACATATAACACATAATATTGGGAATTTATTGATTTAAGCTATTATTTAGAAAATGAATCAAAAACGCATACATTATTTAACTCATGTGTTCTGGACACTCATATAGTGGGATCTCGGTCCTTTATATAGTTATGCAGCTTCCAGAACATCTCCGAAGTAAACAAAAATGTAATCTTATATTCCTGTATTTATTTCTGTTAATCTTTTTCAATTTTTCGAAAAAAAATTTTCAACACAATTGTAATTATAAGTAACTAAATACCCAAGTTGCTGTGAATTTATTTTCTGCATATGCGCATTTCGACAATTTATGTCTCTTCAGTGCAGATAAAATCCAAATGTTTGGAAGACCATAAAACCAAATACTAAAGACTGAAAGAGAACAAATACCATATATGATCTTAATGTAAAGCCAAAAATCAGCTAAGGACAGAGCTTTACATGAGGGAGATACTCCTTATTTTTCAAAAAAAAATTTACAAAATTTTAGATTTTGCAAGGTTCGAAATAAAATCGGCTTTCGGGTCAGCACCGAAGGACTGACTACTGGGCTGGTTAATACCCTCGGGGACTAACAGTCCACCAGCTGAGGCATCGACCCAGTGGTAACAAGTAACTAAATACCGAAGTTAATGTAAAATCCAAATGTTTGGAAGACCATAAAACCAAATAGTTAAAAACTGAAAGAGAAAAAAATACCAAATATGATCTTAATGTAAAGCCAAAATCAGCTTAGGATAGAGCTTTGCATGAGGGAGATACTCCTTCTTTTCAACAAAATTTACAAAATTTTAGATTTTGCAATGTTCTAAATAAAATCGGCTTTCGGGTAAGCACCGGAATACTGACTACTGGGCTAGTGAATACCCTCGGGGACTAACAGTCCCCGAGGATTAAAAAGGTTAAATGGTCAAGCAAGAAGGAACCGGAAGTCTGTCAAAATATATTTGAACATTGCTGCAGTTTATTTTGTTAAAATATGCAAAGATATATTCGTTTCAAATACAATAATTGGCATCAAGTACACACATATTGACTTGCAATTAGGGTTCTAGTTTTGAACGTAAAGCAGTATTCAGAACTAATTGCAGGAACTCTAACGCTTGATGGAGGATAAAATTAAATGTTTAAAAATGAAAGACTATGTAATGTAACAACTCGATTTTTATCAAATCTTATTTCAACGTCGTAACCCTGACATGAAAATTTGAATTCTTATAAGAGTAGGTTGACATGTGAAAATTCTTATTTAGTTGAGCTTCATTTTACGTAAAGAATAGCAAAACATATTGGAAATTGCTTCTCCGATTTTTACTATATAACTAGTCATATTCTATTTCTCAATTTTCCCAAACAGAAAATATGCAAAAAATAATTTGAGAGAATGTTTTATATCTACTTAATACAATATAAAATGTTTCATAGCCTGAAAATGATGTGGACACATTGCGCATGATTTTTGGATGAACCTATCCCTAAGACAAAAGTTCTCTCTATCTTTATTTTAAATGATAGGACTTAATATTTCAAATGTTAATTTATTCAGGTGATACCAGAATATTTGACCTCAAGATCTCGACACATAACCTAGTAATTGGAAGTATTTGAATTTTAATTAAATATTCTTTTAATATGCCATGTCTTTGGACTTCGATTTTTGTAGTCAATGCTTCCCTTGTTCCTTCGGTATTCTACTGCCGTTGTTTTAAATGAAAGATGGCGGCCAGTCCTTAGTTACGCTTTTTAGATTGCGGATTTTACAGCAAATGCTATCCAATCAGATTTACTATTACAAAAATATTGTATTAGAATTTTACTTACAGACATAGTTAAAAAAGCTGTGATTCTCTACATTTTTGTTTGTAGCTTGTACTTTAATATTTGATTGATAAATGTAAATTTTTAGATAGTGTCAACCTCCAATAAAGACGTCAATTTACTTTCAGTTGAAATAGATGACAGAGACGTTCAATTTCTTTCGGATTCAACTGGCAGCTCTGTTGGTCTTATTGAATATGGTGGATACTTTTTGGCACGAAAGCGCATCGAGAGTGGGGAGCATTCCGACCCCAGAATCAGTATACCAAAGATTGTCAATATGAAACTTAGACCAGATGATGTATTTCTACTGGCATATCCGAAGGCAGGTAATATATTTATTTCAAGGCTAAGAGTTAACACATTTTGATGAATTTTAAGATGAAGGAGTATGGAGGAAATCATTCTTGTAAATTTTTTGAATAAATGACTACTAATGATTCCTATTTGTAGTCGTGGGCCAATCTGTCTGTCCATAAATGCTAATTGCATAAAATTAATACCTAATTTGTATCTTCTGTTGATCTTTCTGGACTTTTTTAATCAAACAACTTAATTAACATATATTGAGTAGATTTCCCCTTTATTCCTCATTGTTGTATTGATTACATTTGATAGAAGATCAATAAAATATGATTTAAAACCCATAGAATGTTATTTGATAGGAAATGGGGGTTGGATTCGTTAACACAATTATTACCTTTAAGTTTCTAGAAATGAATGTAAGGTTCCTTTTTATTGCCAACCCTACAGAGGATTGACTTTCGATTTGATACAACTTCCGGTGCTTCCGTTAAATTTCGGTTAAAACCGGACAGTCCGGTGTCGCATGAATCAGTTATGCCTATTCGTGATGGCAGATATTGTAATAGTTGTGTATAACACGAGACAATTAAAAGTGCAATACAAGTGTACGTGTTATCTGTGATTTAAGCAATTCTTAACATTGAAATCACTTGATGCCGAAATAGTAACAGAGGGAATTACGTGTAAATTTTATTTAATCATCACTTGAAAACACGACAATATTATACAGATAGTGAGTACTAGTAGATACAATCATTGCGTTATGCAGGCTCGGGAAGTTCGAGTTGATGACGTGCCAGATTTGACAAATATTTTTTTGCATGTGATTGATATGAGTTCATTTTAATGATGCGCACTTTTTTGCGTCCAAATTTAAAAAATGCCATTTTTAATGTTTTTTTCATATTTACAGTAAAATTAACAAGTGTTAAATTTGCCTGCCTAAATTGTACCTATACACTCGTCAATTTTGGGTTATTCATCAATAATTATGTATTGGCTTATTAGTAGTCAAGCTTTTTTGAAAAGCTTATACTTGTGGTTTTGGTGGCTGTATTCTAATTTCGTATGTGGTATTTTACCAAACGACGTTAATTTTATATATAATACGGTAAAAATTGAAAGGCGCACCAGCCCACACTCATATTAATATACCGAAATTACGCTGTAGCTCCAAGTTACTGCAAATGGTGGGTACAAAAGGTATTAAAATGTGTTAATTTGATGGAGAATAAATATAAACAAAAATATTTGAATGAGAATCAAAAATATGCCAAGGACAGAGCATTGCATGAGGTAGATCCTAATTATTATTAAGCATTTTTTCCCTTAATTTAAGATATTTCAAGTTTTCGATTAGCATCGGGTCATCATGGAAGTAATGATTACTTGGTTGTTGAATTAACACCCCCCCCCCCCCCCCGGGAATAACAGTCCACTACCAGAGGTATCGACCCAGTGGTAAAAAAATATCTGCATTTAGAGTTGCCAGAGCAATGATATATCATACATTACGATTCTTAAGTTTTACAGTTATTGGGCAAGACATTTAGTTTGAACAGTAGGATGATACCTGGGGCCGCATTTTTCCGCACGTTTCGATATAGAAGTAAAGGTATATTTTGGTATTTAACTCTTACAGGTACTCATTGGATGACTGAAATATTGCATATGCTAGTACAAGGTAAAGCAGAATACCGCGGGGACCAAAAAGAAGAGCACATGCTGCCATACCACATACCAGAAATAATTGATGAAATTCCATCACCTCGTGTTATCAACAGCCATTTGATGTTGCGGCATTTACCAAAAGATATACTGAACAAGAAAAATAAAATTGTATTTTTGATTCGAAATCCTAAGGACATTGTCGTTTCATATTTCCACCACTGCACTGGAGAATCCCTAGGGTACAAAGGCACGTGGAATGATTTTCTACAACTTTTTATGTCAGAGAAAGGTAATTTAGCACAGACCAGTAGTTAAAAGTTTTCTGTACATTTACAGCTTAGAAGGCATATGTGAAAAACTATATTTTAGAAGATTCATTCTAGAACTGTAAAGGATCCATTTTTTATTTACCCTGTTTTGGTGGGCGGTACATAGTGATCATAATGTCCGTTTGACGTTCGTCTGTCTGTTCGTCCGTGAGCTATTTGGTACACACTTTGTGGCGACAATTCCCTAGAGACCACTCGGTGAATTTCAATGAAACTCTTACAGATATTTCAGTTTATTTTGCCATTGTGCACAATATATTTAAAATTTGATTTCTCTTGATTTTTTTTTTTCATTTTTGCTGGTTTATTAATTCCGGGATTCAAAAAAGGGAACGGGGGTATATATTTGTCAGCCCTATTTTGTATGTGTGTGTGTACTTGGGAAGTTTAAACTTGTTGGAATCATATTGGTTTGGACATATCTAACTAAATTTTTTAATGGCGAGGCTTCAAAAGGCGTAATCAACAATAAGGAAACCACTGCTGGTAATCTTATAATTTTCCTTACACAGAGTAGGAATTCAAATGTGAAATAAACAGACGGTCATCTCAAGTATTTTTTTCAAACTATTTCTTTATTATTTCAGCAATGTATCACAGCCCTTTTAATAAATATATTCTGGACTGGGAAAATTGTATAAAAGAACACCCTGAATTAAACATATTGTATGTTACTTACGAGGACTTGATAAAGGTAAGAAATTAGGCTTTTACACTCAACTGACTTTAACATATTTGCATTCTTTTATCAAAACAAATTTTTTACCAGCACCGCACTACGGTTTTGTCAAGAGATCGAAATTCGAATCAGTAGACAGCGAGCAAGGTAAAAAAAATCAGCTATTCCATAACTCTTGAATTTTGTACTAGACCAACACACATATGCTTCGTAGTCATCCAAAGAACGGCTGCATAGAAAATAATGAATTAATAAGCTTTATTTACCTTAGAGAACTGATTTGATCAAGGGAAACACAAAGTACAATTTATCAAAAGTGATAAAAAATCACAGGCAATTCCGTAATCACGTGAATATGATCGAAATGGATGATTTTCGTATGTAAGTCGAAACCATTGCTATAAATAGGCAATACACATGACACAGGTAAACAAATTTTATTCTCATCTTTGACAAAGTTCTACGCGACAGTATTACTGGATTTAACCCAAGAGACAGGGTCGTAATACTGTGAATATTTCTGTACAGTATATTAATATCAATTATATATAGCAACAACGTCAGTTATCGACTTGCAAAAAAAACGGATTTTGAAAGAAATTTACGCACTATATTTGATCGGAAGCATGTAGCTCTTCACCTTTCTCTCACGTGACATCTCTTGTATGGAACGCCAAATTAACATATATTCAAATAATTATAACTATCCTCAAATAATTGAAGATTTAATTCAATTGCACCTATCTTCAAATGAATTAAAGATATCTTTAATTTTAATAAGAGATATCTTCAATTTATTTTAAATAAGTGGAATTAAACCTATCTTTAAATGAATTAAATATAGGTCTAATTGAATTAAAGATATCTCTAATTGAATTAAAGATATCTTTGATTCATTTGAAGATAGGTATAATTGAATTAAACCTATATTTTAAGTGAATTGAAGATATCTCTAATTAAATTAAAGATATCTTGAATTAAACATATCTTCAATTCACTTAAAGATAGGTATAAAAACAACATCTCCTTGATTCATTTGAGGATAAGTTCAGTTCACTTGAAGATAGGTTCAAATTATTTTAACTATCTTTAATTGAATTGAAGATAGGTTTAATTCAATTAAAGATAGGTATAATTTTATTGGACCTATCATTATACATTTAAAGATAGGTGCAATTTATTTAAAGATAGGTTCAATTGAATTGCACCTATCTTTAATGAATTGAACCTATCTTGAGGTTTAACTGGCACAATCCTTTAATTTTAGCTTCCGTTATATAGATGATATTTGGTCGCTAAACAACCCTCGCTTTGGTGATTTTCTTCATTTGATCTCGAAATTAAGGATACCACAGACACTTCTACATCAGCCTCGTTCCTTGACCTTCACCTTAAAATTGACAACAGATGAAGACTTCAAACTAAGCTGTACGACAAACGCGATGACTTAAGCTTTCCAATAGTAAACTTCCCTTTTCTTTGTAGCAACATCCCAACAGCGCCGGTATATGGAGCTCATTCGCTATTCAAGAGCCTGTGTTCGATATAGTGACTTCCTTGATAGAGCCCGGTTGCTAACAAATAGGCTACTTCAACAAGGGTATGTTACCCAAAACTTGAAGTCATCCCTCCAGAAGTTTTACGGTCGATATCACCATCTTGTGGACCGCTATGGGATATCTGTTTCCCACATGACAACAGATCTTTCCCTTTAAAGTTTAATTGTTGTTTCCTCTACCGAATTTGACTTTACTACCGGATTTGACATGTTCAACACGGCGGGTGTCTTATAAGAAGCAGGAGATGCTAACTCTACCGGTGCACCTGATCTCACCCATGGTTTTTTATTGGGTCCGTGTTCATCTTTGTGTGTGAGTGTCTTCATTTTTCTTTTCTGTGCCGTACCCATGTTATGTCTCTGTTTTTTTCCGCTTTTTTGTTTCTGGTGTTGCCATTTTCCTTGGATTGTTCGCTTTTGGATTGACGGTTCGGTTCTCACTTACTTTAATTTGATTAAACCTATCTTCAATTATTTGAAGATAGGTATAATTATTTGAATATATGTTAATTTGGCGTTCCATACTCTTGGGTGGTTTTAACAACTTTCAGCCTACGGCTTTCGAGTTAATAATAACGAAATATTAGAATCGTAATTAATCTTTATGTAGCAGATAACCAATCAAGTCCTGCATTTTATTAGTACACCAGTACCATGGTCTTGTCTTATACTGTGCTCATAAAAGCACCTAGATTAGCGTTGAAAATTCAAGAAACCATCTTCGTTTGTCACGTACACAATGCAGGAACTCCATGGATGTCTCCAGGTGGTTGAAATGCACACACTTGTCATCAGTTTCCACTTATGGTTCACAAGTTTACATATTATAAACTCGTTAACTTAAAAAAGTAGTAATCCGTTTTGAACTTCAAAATTGTTTTCTTTCCGATGAACAGTATGTGGGGATACCTTTTACATTATTTTGTTCCCGAGCGAAAAATGTTTTTTCTTCCTCTTTTCAATGATCTGTGTCTCCACGATACCATAAGACTATATCATCGACAAAAAAGAACAATGCATTGCACAGCATCTTAAAAGTAACAAAAGAAATGTCCGAATGATATATTATATATATAAGTTCTAATATGACAGTCTTTTAAAACGCCATGTGTCCAAACCGGTGGTAAAATCGCTATATTCAGGGCTGTTCCAATATTTATCACACGCAAGCGTGCAATTGGAAATAAAAATAAAGGTGCATATGAATATTTCTACTTTCAGAACTCTCAAGTCAACATAAAAATATGTGATTCAAAAATATCATTAAATTTATAGTTCGCCAAAAGTTAAGCATCACCTACTTTTAAAGTTTCACCAAGCAAACATGTTGAAGGTGATATGTCTAAGATTTTGCATGTTGATAAGCCTCAGCAAAAAGCAAGTAATGGTACTTTCTAGCTTTTGAAAAGATAATCGAAAATCCGATTTTTGCAACCAAAGATAACACGATCCCTTCAGTATGAGAATACCAGTTTCAACTATGACCACAATATTCAAATTTCATACCAGATCATTTTTATTTGGGAAATGTGGTAAAACATTCCATTGTTGTTATTTTAAGTTTTTAATGGATTCTGATAACGGATTTGAAACGCGTTCAAATTTAATCAAAGTAAAACTAAGTGTTTTGTCTAAAATTTGGGAAAATCATTCGAGAAGTTTCCACGTCACCTAAAAATGTTCAAAACCAAGTTGACATTTTGTAACCTAAACTTACAGACTGGTATAATTATGACTCGCAATAATGCAAAACGATTTTTCTGAGAATTGAAATTTTTAAATTACCAAATCCAACCCCAAAAATGGTCAAAAGAAGAAACTTAGTACACCGGAAATCAGTATTTTGACTTTTTGACAGTCTTTGAATCCAATAAAACCTTAACTGTTTGAAAACAGACAGGCATTGGGGTGCTGATATGAAATGACCACAAAAACTTCAGATTTCAAAATTTCAAAGATTATTATAAATCTTGCTTGAAAGTTTTCAAATTCATGCTTGCATTAAAAATGGCATTGAAATTTACAGAACCCTAAATTAACAGCAAAATTCAGCAATGAAATTGTTTTGTCTCGAATTTCGTCCCATCAGTGGAAATCCATCTCTTAAAACGTCGTAAAATAGGATTATCTTCTCTGTATTCAAACATTACCTGGTATATCTACAACTGTCGCATCAAACACAAATAACTAAATACCGAAGTTACGGTGAATTCACTTTCTGCATATGCGCATTTCGACAACTTATGTCTCATCAGTGCAGATAAAATCTAAACGTTTGGAAGACCATAAACTCAAAGATGTTTTAAAACTGACAGAGAACAAATAACCAAAGTGATCAAAATATAAAGCCAAAATCAGCTAAGGACAGATAAGACAAGTAAGAATAAAATGATCTTCAGTCAGAATTCATTCATTGAATTGAAGCTTAATTTCCTAGTCAAAGTTATAACATTTTTTCCTGAAATTGGGTTGTGCAAAATTTCATAACTTTTGAAATAAAGACAACAATAAAAGACATGATTAAAGTTTGATATCCAAATCTCATTCATAAGGTTTTGACACAAAACCTTTTATCCTAATAGGGCTTCAAAAAATGATGTTCGTATAAAAAGTAAGGCGATGCCTAACTTTTGGCGCACTTTATATATTTTTCAGTTCTCGTAGTATGTTCAATTGGCGTAATGGCGATTATTTGCCTTAAACTTATATTACTTCAATTCATTTTTTTTTATTTGTCCTATTAGAATCGAAATAATTCCTGGGAGCTTCAAAATATATACTGATTTTACCACGGGTTGGCCCCTTATGTCGTTATTATGTTCTCGCTGTCGCTCAGAGTAAAATATTCGGCGTAACGGGCCAGCCGGTGGTAAAGATCGGTTAGGTCAGTCTATATTTAAGCTCCCAGGAATTATTTCTTTATTATATAATAACAAATAGCGAAAAAAAGAACGTTACTATAAATCTTGTTTCTACCAATGGCAATTTTGACAAATCAAGTTATCTTCTGGAAATCAAATTAAAAAAAAATGAAGAACTTTAAGTTACTGATATTTTTGTAGTTGTATCTCAAGATTTAACATCAAAAGTTTTTGGTCGGAATCTGAAAATTTGCCTTAAGCATATTAGTATCAGTTTTAAAATACGCCACATTTTATCTAAGCGGCGTGCTGAACCTTTTGCGTCAGGTGATGTGACTGACAAACAATTTGTATTTTCTACATATACAGCTAAAAATGAATTTTTTTATGTAATAAGGATTCATAATTGGTGGACATGTCGTCACAAAAATAGTTTCAATATTTTTTGTCACCAAGGACACGAAAGAAGACCTTCGATTTCTGCTAATTTTGGCCTCAAATTTTTGTTTGTCATTCATGTTTTACGAAAGGATATGGAGTAAATGAATATGACACCATACCACATATGTTAACTCCAACTGCAATAATTTTAATGAGCTGTATGGCCATTTCGGAAATGCTACGAATGTACACCGAAAGCTAACAACCTCTCCTGCTTTCCTTCCGATGTGAGTGCTTGTGATCATGCCGAACCCTCTTAACCGAGTTGGCAAATCCCCAATGGAACACCCTGCTATATTCCCCTTTCCTAGATTTATTAATGCATTAAATGATCAAAAATATAAGTTTTGCCAATTTTGAAACAAAAGCATTCGGTCAGTTTTAAATATATCCGGTCAGTGTTCAATTTATCTGTATTTTACCTACTGATTCAAATTTTACAATGTTGCATCATTTAAGATTTTGTTTTTCATTCGTACTTCAACAGCAGTGACAATGAGAGGAGTTCATTTACACTTATAGTGATATAGTATATAAATCAGCTAAATTAAACAAAGCACAGTCGTTCAATCAACTAAAATAAATGTGCATTTTAAACTCTTTCAAATTGGAAAAAAAAACATATCGTCTTGCAGACACTACTTTAAACTCATGTTGTAAAACCCTGATACGGTTGTGGGGACTATTATTGAGGTGATAATCATACCGATGTCTATTTCAGCGTTTTTACCCCCGCTTGAAAAGTGGAGGGTATATAGTGATGGGGTGTCCGTCCCTCCGTCCGTCATCCATCTTTCCGTCCGTCTGTTACACCTGAGGGTAGCCATCTCTTATCCGCTACTCCTCCTGGACCAGTATAAAGATTTTCATGAAACTTTAACACAGTCTTTATGACATAATGTAGATGTGCACCTCCTATTTCAGAATTTGATTTGATCGATTTTGAGGGTTTCCCATGGCAAATATGGACTTAACCATTACGTTACAAGTGGGTACCCATTCCTTATCCGCTACTCCTCCGGAACCACTGAAAAGATTTTCATGAGACTTTAGCACAGTCTTTATGACATAATGTATATGTGCACCTCCTATTTCAGAATTTGATTTGATTGATTTTTAGGGTTTCCCATAGCAAAACATGTACTTAGCCATTACATTACAAGTCGGTACCCGTCTCTTATCTGCTATTCCTTCTGAACCACAAATTACATTTTCATGAAACTTTAACACAGTCTATATGACATAATGTAGATGTGCACCTCATATTTCAGAATTTGATTTGATTGATTTTTGGGGTTAAGCATAGCAAAACATGGACTTTGCCATTACATTGCAAGTGGGTACCCATCTCTATCGGCTACTCATACGCAACCGCTGAATAGATTTTCATGAAACATTAACAAAGTCTTCATTACATAATGTAGTTGTGCACCTTCTATTTCAGAATTTGATTTGATTGATTTTTAATTTCTGTAATCAAATTGGGGTGCGGGGGTTGTTTATTAATGAGCTTTGCTCACAGTTTTTCTAGTAATTTTATTTGTACTATCATTTGCTCTTTCAAATTTCTCTTATGATACACGTTTATTATCTATTCCTTTCACGAATAGTTATTTGTGGCACATAACGAGACTTTGAAGCTGGAGTTAGATATAAACTTGTTGTATCGCTTGTACAGGAATTTCATTGGTCGAGTGCCAAGAAATAACACATCATGCGTGATGTGCTTTTATTTTTTCGACGTTTCTATTTGACCATTGTGAAATCTCGTTGGCCGTGATTAACGTTAACTAGCAACGGTGTTGTTATTTGAAACAAATAACAGCAGTACGGCACTAAACATTCACTGCATTTATTTATATATATGAAAATCATACGAGATAAAGTTTTTAAAAACTGGAAAGTATTGTATATAGATGGATATCAACTCTCGTTATGTAATTTCAAATATAATAAACTCACCATAGGCTCGTTTATTATTTTTGAAACTTAGTAACTCTACCTGATATCCATCGATATACAATTCTTTCTCGTTATGAAAACTATAATTATCTTTTATAATCAGTTACCCTTGAAAGGTTAAGCGATATGCCGATAAAAAAATTAGTGAAATATTTTGAAAAAAAAAATATATTGGTTATATATAATATGTAATGGGTACCACAAATTTCATATGTTTTCCTTATACAGGAGACGGTAAAAGAGATTGAAAGGATTGCAATATTTCTTAATGTTAAATATAGTCAGGAATTCTATACCAGGATAGCAGAATGCTGTTCTTTTGCTCAATTTAGACAAAGTTATGACAACCGCCCAGGACTAAACCAAATATATTCAGAAATGGTAAAGCACATTTATTGCAATTTTTATGTATTTTTTAAAATGATGTTGGTGTATGAACATAGCATACGTTATTAATATGGGTGATGTTAAGAAAGTGAGAACAGAACCTTTAGTCTAAAAAAGAAAATTCCAAAAATAATTGCAACATCGAAAACACAAAAATATAGAGATATGATATGGCATAGAAAAGAAATATAAACACATGTCCCTTTACTTGACCATACAGATGAACAAACGGTGCAAAAGTTATGCTTCGGACAAGAAAGGGGACAGACCGACAGACAAGGTGATTCCTATATACCCCAAACTTCGTTTGCGGGGGTACAATGACAGAATAATAAGGAAAGGTCATCATACAAAAGACAAAAATCTAATCATATATCATGGTAAATGAAACTGATGGAACACATTTATATTATTAGGGTTTTTGGCCTGGAAGTGATTGAGAAATACAACAATAGTAATAGTGAGCACATCATGTTTATTTGGCATTTTATCTATCCTTTGAGGCCAATACTGAAAATATTAAATATGATCATGTATCAGCAAGTTATTTTTCGTTTTCAAAGATTTTTTTCTTGAATCATCTAATGCAGTGTGAATCGTAAATTAGATGTGTACGGGTGATATTTATGTTCATATTCTAATGAACCATTCCCAGATTTTCTCACTGTTTGTTGGTCTGTTCCTTTTTTTTTAATTTTTGGTGGTGGAGGTAGGGGGTTCTATAAGGTCATTGATATTCATTGTAGAAGACAATGTAGTAAGGATACAAAAAAATCCATCTATAGTTGACATACGATATACATATATGTACGCAACATGACAAATTACCAATTCGGTATGAGTATTTAATCTCAAAGCAGTTTGTTGGCCTGTTGCTTTTTTTTAATTTTTGGTGGTGGAGGTAGGGGGTTCTATAAGGTCATTGGTATTCATTGTAGAAGACAATGTAGTAAGGATACAAAAATAACCATCTATAGTTGACATACGATATACATATATGTACGCAACATGACAAATTACCAATTCGGTATGAGTATTTAATCTCAAAGCAGTTCCAATACTAAAGGGTAGTAAATAAATTTTGTTTACATAGTTTTCGCAATCTGGCACTATTCAAACGTGCTACAAAGTGTATGCCAATGTTCATGTATTTGTTTTAAGGAGATGTTCTAGATTCGATTCTTAATACTTGAAATGCGCTTCCAATTAATATATTTCAATAGCATGAAATTAAAATAAACTGCAAATTTTGATTATCAGAAATTGTAACCATTGAAGGAACAGTTACAAAATGTTCAGTACAGGCACTACATGAAAAGTCCGATATACCAACCCTAGTAAATATATAGTAAGCATTATTCAAGAACGTTATTTACTCATTGTCTACTCTTTTGCGCCATTATTATTTGTTCAATATTTACNCAATGATTTACACTGAACGTAAATGGTAATAAATATATAACCATTTTTTACAAACATTTGCGATGGTATTGCATTAAAATGCATATCACCGATATTTATAACCATGCCTGTATATGTATAGATATATTGCAAATATGACCGGTCATATTTACAACCCATTTGAGTCTATACACAAATATTTATAAAACGACCTTTTCATGTAGTGGAAAATGCCACAAAATTGCATTTTTACATATCAACAGCAGCATTTTTCATATTGTCCGCATGCGTCGCCCAAGACGAAACTTTGTAAAAATATTCAATTTCAACCGGCCGTCCTACAGTTAAAATATCTTTTTGGGCGATGCATGCGGAGGTANTTAGGATGTGAGACTTCTCAGTTTCTGTTTTGGCTTGTGTATTCTCATTTGTTATTTATTTCATTTCATTGAGTAGAGTAGAGTAGAGTAGAGTATAGTAGAGTAGACATTTAATATGGCACTTTGGATTTTTTCCCTCATGGCTGCTCCAGCGAGATCCATCAATCACGGGGCCACATGGGCAGGGACAGGAAATTTACCAGCCAATCTCTAGTCTTGTATACCCTTCCGAGGAAGTAATATTTCGGCAGCGGTTTTCCAATTTTTAGATTCGAATTGCACTGACGAGATGTAAATTCATCGAAAAGGGGCCTTATATGCAACAGTGAAATTTAAATATAGTGTTGCGTGTCACTCAAATTGTAATGGTCTTTATATATATTTTGCAAATATGACCGGTCATAATTACATGTACAACCTATTCTAGTCTATGCGCAAATAAAACGGCCTTTTCATGTTTCTGAGGATTGATTTAGATTAGAAATCACCAATTCATTTCTTTAATATTTTCATTTCAATTTCTTGTTTTCATATCTATCTACACAATTTATCTTAAGTTTTACCTTAATTTTCAGTTTATTAAACCCTGTTTCGGAAAAGTTCATATCTTGTGTACTTATACCAAATTTTTAGCATACATTTCAAGCCTTCCAAAAGAATATTTTAGATCTAAATCTATAAGTATACATGATAACAGCAACAATTGCACATTCATAGTATATTAGAAATCCCTTATTATAAGTATACAAAGGACCATTCTAATCAATTCACCATTGTCTAAAAATAAGCCTGATATATCAATGTTCAAACAAGTGTTTCATGTATTTAATTCCGATGTATATTTTTGAAAGGTGCAAAAAAATCAAATTCTTATTTAGATTTTTTAAGACCAACTTTGTGTACTAAATTGGTGGTATTAAACCTTAATATGAAACACCAATCTCGATTTCGTGTGGGGAAATTTGACTCACTTCTTTTCCTGGAGGTTGATAAATAACAAACTATATTTTTGTATATTTTGTTTCTGCATAGGCGCATTTCGACAACTTATGTCTCTTCAGTGCAGATAAATCAAAACATTTGGAAGTCAATAAACCGAAGTACGTGTAAAGCTAACAGAGAACAAACATCCAAAAGTATAAAAATAGAAAGCCAATTTTCAGCTTAGAACAGAGCTATGCATGAGGGCGATACTCCTTGGCTTTAAATTGATTGGATTGGATATTTAACGGAACATACAATATAGATTCAAAATTATTGCAGAGGGAAAAATACGTACTACACCCATTTAGAGGTTGCATCCATGGACAGGATAGTACAAGAAATATAGTAAAAAATGAAGAAAGCATTTATTTTCTTTTTTAGGTGGCGTTGGTGGTTGGAAAAACATGTTTACCGTTGCCCAGAATGAACAGTTTGATAAATACTTGAATGAAATACTGCAAAATACCCATTTCGGTTCATTTATGATTTATGAAAGCTAACTATTCTTATAATTGACAACATTGTAGTACACAGAAATTGATATAAAGTCTATGCTGTTTCATTAATTCAAACCACAATTAACAATTAATTTTTTTTTTCAAATGAACAATTCGTTTCGTTTTCGTTTAATTTCAAAAATCTTTCATAATTGCATACCTATGTCTTTGATAACGACTTGTGTAGGTGTCGGAACATCAAACAAAAATACTACGTCTCTGATTGTTAGGGGATTCGCCTGCTGTCAGACAACTATTCATTGATTACAAGAATACAAATTTATGAAGTGTGTAAAAGTTTTCAAATTATTTTTTCTTGATTGTACATCAATAAATAGTTAATAAAATACAAATGAAAAGCGATGTATACTAACGGAAAAAAGAAATTGTGCAATGGTAAGCACGCAATATTTCTTTCATTACAATGAGTATTGTGATTATATTTTGCATAGTCGTTATTGAACACAAACACAGCAATACTGATTTTTGTTTCTCGATTTTTTTTTTTCGGGCGTTCGATAGATCTAAGTATTTTGCACTTTTTTCCGAAGTGTCAAGGTTAAATACAACCGACATTTTGTTTCAAGGTAATCGGATTGTACTGACTTTAGCTAGCCAGAAAACACCTTTTTCCCATTAAGAACATATTGTCTGACTAACAAGAGTATTAACAAAAGATCCGAATTTGCGCATTTCTAGCGTATAAGAGAAATACAGGCCACTGAAATCTGTGCTCTTTGTAATACAGTTTAAAAAGAAATAACAGTTAAATTTTGAAAAAGAAAAGAAATGGGGTAAATGTCAAGGAGACAAAATCCCATATCTAGGTTAAAACGACCCAAAACAAAGCATCTAGAGGTCACCGTACGGTCTTCAAGGCAGTGAGGAACCTAACAGCATAATTTGTATATTATATTATTGGTACATGGGCTGGAATAACCCCCTGTGCACCCCCCTTCCCCCCCTTTCCGAACCACACCCATTTTTTTAAGTCCGCAAACACCCCCTCTTCAAAATAAAACATGTTAACAGGAGCATTACCTGCATGCACTTGTGGAATTTGGCCAATTTTTAGACCCACCTACCGATATTTTGGAAAATTTCGTTCAAGTTTTTCTTTCAGTTGCTTAAAAATGTTGACAAAATGCCTTCAAGTTATAAAAACGAGGTATCAAATGATTGCTTATTGTATGAGCTTTACAAAGAACCCAAGTTTTTACACTTTTTATGCCCAATACATTCCAAAGCGCAAATAAACGTACCCCTACCCAATTGAAATATTAACGAAAAAATTGATATTTTCATTGAAATTGCGTAAGTTTTTATGGTCTAGAGAACCCGAAGTGCATCTCAATTCCCGATTCCGAAAATTGTTTTTAGCTTTTCAATCTATTTTCTTTAATATAAAACAGGTTAAGACAATATTAACATATTTCATATAACCAACATTATATTTTCAAATATACCAAATACAGGGACCTTTGAATAATTTCGTTTTTGAATAAGTTTTGTCTTTCTTTTGCCGAATATTATTTTTTATTTAATAAATATCATTTAAAATAGGTATCAAATAAAAGCTTATTACATACGCTTTACAACCATAACAAATAATGGCCGTTTTTAGTTAATATATACATCATACATCAATAAAACTTACACCTACCCCAATAAATTTACTCTAAAATTGTCAATTTGTTTTCTATTTTCGCATAAAAATAACCCGAAGCCGCAAAATGTGTGTTGTATAGGACAATGTTGCATAAATTATATTATGATTTTATATTTTAACAGCCATTTGTTGACTTAAACTCAATATTTTGCCCGAAATTGGTAAAAATGGGAATTTTCAACATTTCAGAATTGTCCAAAGCCCACTGCTATATCGTTATATATGCCAAATCTGGAGGATATTTCTGCAACTATACCAATTAATTGTACCAAGCGACACATTTGGTGTCTTAAAACATTGCTAAGAAAACCAAGGAGTGTTACATGTGACTCTGATTACAGAAAATCTTACACCTACCCCAACAAATTTTCCCAGAAATTGTCTATTTTTTGTCTATGTTTATATACAAAGAACCAGAATACGCAAAACATGTATTGTATATGACCATAATGAATAAATTACATCAGGATGTGCTATTTCAACAGCCATTGGTCGACTAAAACTCAATATTTCTCCAAAAATTGATGAAAAAAGGGAATTTTCAACATTTCAGATTTGTCCGTATTTCATCGTTAAATCGCAACATATGTCAAATGTGTAGAATATATCTGCAGATATGTCATTTAATTAACCTAAGTCAAATTAAATTTAATTAACATAAATTGTCTTTAAACATTGCTTAGAAAAACAAGGAGTGTTATATGTGACTCTAAATACCGAAAATCTTACCCCTTCCCCAACAAATTTTCCCTGAAATTGGTCATTTTTGGTCTATTTTCGCAACATGCAAAATGTGTGTTGTATATGACAATGGTGAATGAATTACATCATGTTTTGGTATTTTAACAGCCATTTGTCGACTACAACTCAATATCTCCCCCAAATTGATGAAAAATGGGAATTTTCAACATTTCAGATTTGTCCATAGTTCACTGTTAAATCGCAATATATATCAAATCTATAGAATATATCTGCAGATATGCTAATTAATTGTTCTAAACAATACATTTGTTGTCTGAAAACATCGTTTAGAAAAACAAGGAGTGTTATATGTGACTCTAAATACCGAAAATTTTACCCCTAACCCAACAAATTTTCCCTGAAATTGGTGTTTTAGGCATATGTTCGCATAAAAATAACAAGAATATGCAAAATGTGTGCTGTATATGAAAATGTTGCATGAATAACATCATGATTCGGTATTTTAACACCCATTGGTCGACTAAAACTCAGTATTTCTTCCCATTTTGATGAGAAATGGGAATTTTCAGCATTTCAGATATGCCCATAGTTAACTGTTCAATCGCAATGTGTATCACATCTATAGAATATATCTGCAGATATGCCAATTAATTGTTTTAAGCGATACAGTAGATATCTTAAAACATTGTTTTGAAAAACAAGGGGTGTTGAATGTGACTCCAAATATCTTACCCCTACCCCAACACATTTTCCCAAAAATTGTCAATTTTTTGTCTATGTTGGGATAAAAATAACCACCACACGCAAATTTTGCGTTGCATATAACAAAGTTGCATGAATACTATCATGATTTGGTATTTCCAATCCCAGTAGTCAGCTTAAACTCAACCTTGTCCAAAATTGATGAAAAACGGAAATTTTAGCATTTCAGATTTGTCTAAAATTCACTTTTAAATCGTTATGTTTGGCAAATCTGGGGGATTTATCTGCAGATATGCCAATTTATTGTCTTAACCGATATAACATTGTTTAGAAAAATAAGGAGTGTTCAATTAGTCTCTAAATTCTGAAAATCTTACCCCTGCCCCAACAAAATTAACCTTAAAAATCTCCAAAATATAACCGTCTGTACATATAAATGAACAAAGCATACTAATGTTTTACTTTCCTTGCAAAAGATGCATTTGATACATCATAATATGTAATTTTGACACCAAAATATGAGTAAAATTGAATATTTTGGACGATTATTGTGAAAAATGGGAATTTTCAGTATTTCAGAATTTTCCGAAATTCAAAGTTAAATCGCTGAATAACTGCCCATAAACAAAGCACACGGTCTTATTTTTGATATATGGGAGGCTCTGTGAGTTTTGGTGTTCGAAAGTGATATGTCATTGGAAATGAACCTTTATAAAATGTTAAAAGCTTTTCAAGGTGAATAAAATGAAATAAATTATGTTGAATATGTGTGGTAAGGGTATATATGTTTGTTATTTATGAGACTGTAGTTAGTCTAAAAGGCTTAAAAGCATACTTTCCAATTGCTTAGATATTATGTTATGAAACGATATTTTATTGTTTATTATTTATTTATATTTTATTTTATTGGTCTTCCAAACATTTAGATTTTATCTGCACTGATGAGACATAAGTTGTCGAAATGCGCATATGCAGAAAGTAAATTCACAGTAACCTCGGTATTTAGTTATTTATTATCAAAATTGTCAAGTTATGAATCAATTTCATGAAGTATTTGCATCTCAAAGTCAAACCAGCAGAAATTCTGAAAAACGGAAAATTCCGATTTTTCATACAATTTCGGACAGAAGAGTCAAAAAGAGACTTTTGAAAAGTTTTAATCTACTATTATGATCTTCTGCATGTCAGTTTTAGTGAAATTCACGCTAGTATTCCCATTAAACAATCTTTTTATCATTTAGAGCCTGAATATTTCAAATTTTCTCTTAATTTTTAGGGGGAGGGGTGCTAATTTTTACATTTATGAACCTATAATATGTCTGAAACTAAAATTTTTGCCTATAATTTGTTGCTAACATATCATAAATCATTATTGCATCAGCTATTATTAAATATATATTCAGATTTTTACGACCCTTAAGTCAAAAAGTCGAAATTGTGAAAAATCTAAAATTCAAAAAATTCCATTTTTTAAAAACCTTTATACCGAAATCAAAATTTTATGGACTTTAATGGTTTTATTTTCAAACATTGTATCACAACAGTTAAGTTAGGCATGAAAACTAGATCAAATGACGAGGGGTGTTTATCTAAAAGGAATTGACAGCCTAAAATCGACATTTTCGCAAAATTTTGCAGGGGTAGGGGTAGATTTTTTGTATCCCCAGATCATAAAATGGGCGTAAAGTACCCAAACTTGTGTTCATTGTAAAGCATATTAAATTAGCTTTAATTTGACACCAAATTTCAGTACATATTACTTATCTGTAAAAAATTTTGGAGCTTAAAAGATGAAACTTATGTTAAAACGAAAATATGAATGTTTTTTTTTATTTATCACATTGGCCATAGGGGGAGGGTTTGGGCCCAATAAAACTATTTTAACCCCGCAGCAGCAGGTTTGTACCTATCCTAAGTCAGGAAATTTATTAAGCCATGGTATGTCTTGTCTGTTTTCTACTTGGTTTACTTTATGTCAATAGGAGGCTAGGATGGTATTTATTTCTTTTTTTGTTGTTGTTTAAGTTAACTTAGAGCAGTTTTTAAAGTGGTCATAATTGGTTCTACGTGGAACTGTTCTAAATAACTAAATACCGAAGTTACTGTGAATTTAATTTCTCCATAAGCTCATTTCGACAACTTATGTCTCTTCAGTGCAGATAAAATCTAAACGTTTGGAAAGCCATAAACTCTAAGATATGTAAAAACTGATAGAGAACAAATAACCAATAAGATCTAAATATAAAGCCAAAATCAGCTACGGACAGAGCTTTGCATGAAGGAAATACTCCTTAGTTTTTAACAAAATTTACAATAATTTAGATATTGTAAGGTTCCAAATATAACCGGCTTTCGGGTCAGCACCGAAGTACTGACTACTGGGCTGGTGAATACCGTCGGGGACGAACAGTCCACCAGCAGGGGCATCGACCCAGTGGTAACAAATAACTAAATACCGAAATTACTGTGAATTTAATTTCTGCATCTGCGCATTTCGACAACTTATTTATCTTTAGTGCAGATAAAATCTAAACCTTTGGAAGACCATAAACTCAAAGATATGCAAAACTGTCATAACAGGGCTATCTTTGTTACGATCGGACGTGATTATTCCGTATTATATACCCAATTTTTTCTGTTCCTTATATATGATAGCCTGTATATGATAGGAAGTTTTATTATTGCAGGCATCGAGAATGCAGAAATTGACCCTTTTGTCATTAGTTTTAGTTTGGTAAGAGGTGCAAGACCGTGTTCGTAAAGTTTTAAAGTTTATGAAAACTGCAAGTTCCGGTTCCGGTTTTTGTCATGTTACCTTCCGAGAATTGCAAGTTCCGGCGAAATGTGCGGGAAACTTCTGTTTAATAGAACTGCGATGCTACGTCTCACATTTTTGCGAAACATTACATTTTCTAAAAAAAAAAAAAGCACTGTTTGTCTTTTTTTTTGCAGTCTTATTTTTCAGATTAAATAATGTATTTAAATGAGTAACATTCGTTTTAAGTTTTTTTTTTTATTTTATTTGAATTTATTTTTTTTTATAAGGCGTGAGGTTTTGAGAGAAAAACGATAGATTGTGAATTTAAAATGTGTTTGGATATAAAGACTTAAAATTCAAAGCGAAAAAACATTGGAAAGGCAAGTTAAAAAAGAAAAATAACGTGCATTAAATAAAGGAACATTAAAATGGCTTAAGCCTTAGGGTAGTTTGGTCACCCAACATACAGACAGGAAAATAATTTGATAAATATGACTACCACTGGAAAAAGTTGAAAAATAGTTCAAATTTGTTGGATTTGATGATAGGTGTTAAGAATAATAATGGCCATTGATGGTTATCTGTGAGTTGGTTTGGTCATAAAATGTCATATTCGCAAAATTTATGGCTGTGGTAATAGTTGAGATGAATATTTTTTACCATTAGGGCTAATGGTTGAGAAAAAATAATTTGTGGTTGTGATATATAATAATTTGTGATATAAAAGAAATAACTATAATTCTACCCCATACAGAAAACCATATAAAATTTGTTTCGCTCAACATTTAAGTTTACAAGGGTATAGCACTTGAAACCCCCTCCCTCAGTAAATATTCATGAGCGCTGCCTGGTTTGTAAAAGTTTACACATTTTGCACTTTTAATATCACTGTGTTTTCATTGTGTTGACATAATATAAGTCAATTTACTGCAAAAATATCAATCTCAACACACAAATATAATAAATATAAACAAATATAATTTGATTTTAATAGATCAATAAATATTTGATCCTATATATATCACGATATATCCTAAACTAACATTCATTTTAAGCATTTATATAGCAAATAAATTTTCAATCAACTGCTTCGGACATTGAATACCTTAAAATCTCATAGACTTTACAATATCATAACTCCCGTACATGTATGAAATCTGCAAGTATATGACCAAAACCAGAACCGGAACTTGCAGTTTTCATATACTTTAACATCTCATACGAAACCGTGTCTGTTAATGTTTTTTGGGAATTTTCAGCTCGGCGTTAATGTTTTTGGAAAAATAAATCAGTTGTTAACCGTTTTTGAACCATTGGCGTTTTCTTTACTCTGTGTTAACTGTTAAATGAAAATAAAAAGCACTGTTTTCTCTTAATCATAAAACTGAGCTACTTGTTTTGTAGATTGTTATCACAGATTTAAAATAATATTAAAAACTTCTTGTAGTTTGACTAAAAACAGATGGCAAAAAGGATATTTACTGCAATCGACATAAAATCCACTCCCGCATTCAATTGACTAACTGTAATTTGACTAAAAAAATATGGTAAAGGAGCTTTTTTCTGCAATCGATATAATATCGATACACACAATCATAAAACTTCCTGTTATTTGAAAAAAATCATATAGCAAAGGGGACATTTTCTACAATCGACAAAATATCCATGCCCGCAATCAATTGACTTACAGTAATGTGACTAAAAGCATATGGCAAAAGGGACATTTTCTGCAATCGATATAATATCGATGCCCGCAATCGTGAAACTTAACGTAATTTGAATTAAATCATATGGTTAAAGGGACATTTTCTGCAATGGATATAATTTCAATGCCTGCAATCACTAAACTTACTGTAATTTGACTAAAAACAGATGGCAAAAGGGACATTTTCTGCAATCGATATAATATCGATGCTTGCAATCATGAAACTAAATGTATTTTGAATAAAACCATATAGCAAAACGGACATTTTCTGCAGTCGACACAATATCAATATAGATGCCTCAATCATGAAACTTAATGTAATTGGAATTAAATCATATGGTAAAAGGGAAATTTTCTGCAAGCGACTTACTATCAATGCCCCCAATCAACAAACTTACTGTAATTTGACTTAAAACATGTGGTAAAAGGGACATTTTCTGCAATCAATATAATAAAGATGCCCGTAATCATGACACTTCCCATAATTTGACTAAAAACAGTTAGCAAACTATACATTTTCTGCGATCGATATAATATCAATGCCTGAAATCAATAAACTTTTTCTGTAATTTTGTCTAAAAACAGATGGCAAAAGGGACATTTTCTGCAATCGATATTATATTGATGCCTGCAATCATGAAACTTAATGTAATTTGAATAATATCATGTGGCAAAAGGGGATTTTCTGCAATCGACATAATATCAATGCCCGCAATCAATAAACTAACTGTAATTTGACTATAAACAAAAAAACAAAAGGGACATTTTCTGCAATCGATATAATATCAATTCCTGCAATCAATAAACTTAACTATAATTTTACTATAAGCAGTAGCAAAAGGGACATTTGCTGCAATCGATAAAATATCCATGTCCCATTATGAAACTTAATGTAATTTGAATAAAATCATATGGCAAAAGGGAAAGTCTCGCAATCAATATAATTACGATGCCAGTAATCATGAAAATTCATTTAAATTTGACTTAAACAGATGGCAAACGATATATTTTCTTCAATCGATATAATATAAATGCCTGCAATCAATAAAAGTACTTAAATTTGACTAAAAACAGATGGCAAAAGGGAATTTCCTGCAATCAATATCATTTTTTATGCCGGCAATCACGAAACTTCCTGTCATTTGTGACTATTTAATACAGAGAGAATCGCCATTGTAGCCACCTGCAGTTTTAATTTCCTAATTTTTTCAATAAGAAATTTAAACATGTTATTTATTTTTACTTGCACTTAATATATTTAATATATTAGCCCCTTATTTGGAAGATATTTTTAATCTTCTGGTCTATAATGTTAATATATACTTCATTGCTTATCATAAGTATCTCAAAAGGATTTCCGAGTATATTGAATAATTTATTCTAAATCAAAACCGCGAGATCAGAATAGTTCTTAGCGATAACTGGTTTTTGAACAACTCCTGACTTCTTTTAGAATAGGTTATGACCGTTTTTAGAACTGTTCTTGACAATGACTGATTTTAGAACTGTTCTGAATTACTGTTTTTAGAACAATTCTACAAAATGACTGCTTTTATGACTGCTTTTAGAACTGCTCTAGAGCCGTTCTAGAACAATTCTAAGTTAACGGAGAGCAGTCATCAGAACAGTTCTAAGTTAACTTCGTGAGAGGTTATGACTGCACCAAACTGTATCTTAGATAAGTGTGTCTCCGGATTTCTAATACGTGGCAGATACACATTATCTTGTCGCATAAGATAAGGTATACTCGATTAGCGGATCCTAACATAATACATAATTTATTCGATTGTGTCTAACTAGCTACCAAGCTTTCTTTTAATTTAGCTCCTGCATATGGCAATTTCGACAATGTTATGTCATCAGTGCAGGTAAAATCTAGAACAAACTAAAAGATGTTAAAAACTGATAGAGAACGAATAACCAATATGACCTAAATGAAGGGCAAAATCAGCTAAGGACAGAGCTTTGCATAAGGAAGTATGTATGTATATAAACCTGCTTCTATCTGTTTTATATGTTTTTGATAGAAATGTATTTATTTTTAATATGTAATAATGTTTTGCAATGTATGTTATGGAGAGCGCTTTCTGAGTTTTAGAACTGGTGCATAATCCTGCTCTATGTTATTTGACCATAAAATATGTTGTAATTAATTCTCTAGTTTAAGAGTTTTGAAAGTTTCAGAACATGTTTTTTTTTTAGAATTAGGGCATTACTCTATTATCTGCTATAGAAGTATAAAATCTCAGATTTACACCAGCAAAATAAGAAGTGAATTAAATTTTAAAAAATCATATACAACCCAACTACCACC
>MJUU01052398.1:35009-58815 GCA_002080025.1 Modiolus philippinarum
AATTTTGTAAATTTTGTTGAAAACTAAGGAGTATCTCCCTCATGCAAAGCTCTGTCCTTAGCTGATTTTGGCTTTACTTTTTGATCGTATTGGTTATTTGTTCTCTTTCAGTTTTTAAGCATCTTTGAGTTTATGGTCTTCCAAACGTTTAGATTTTATCTGCACTGAAGAGACATAAGTTGTCGAAATGTGCATATGCAGAATAAAATTAACAGTAACTTCGGTATTAAGTTATTTGTTACCACTGGGCCGGTGCCACTGCTGGTGGACTGTTAGTCCCCGATGGTATTCACCAGCCCAGTAGTCAGTACTTCGGTGCTGACCCGAAAGCCGATTCTTTTGAAACCTTACAATATATAAATTTTGTAAATTTTGTTGAAAACTAAGGAGTATCTCCCTCATGCAAAGCTCTGTCCTTAGCTGATTTTGGCTTTACTTTTTGATCGTATTGGTTATTTATTCTTTTTCATTTTTTAAGCATCTTTGAGTTTATGGTCTTCCAAACGTTTAGATTTTATCTGCACTGAAGAGACATAAGTTGTCGAAATGCGCATATGCAGAATATAAATTAACAGTAACTTCGGTATTAAGTTATTTGTGACCACTGGGCCGATGCCACTGCTGGTGGACTGTTAGTCCCCGAGGGTATTCACCAGCCCAGTAGTCAGTACTTCGATGCTGACCCGAAGGCCGATTCTTTTGAAACCTTACAATATATAAATTTTGTAAATTTTGTTGAAAACTAAGGAGTATCTCCCTCATGCAAAGCTCTGTCCTTAGCTGATTTTGGCATTACTTTTTGATCGTATTGGTTATTTGTTCTCTTTCGATTTTTAAGCCTCTTTGAGTTTATGGTCTTCCAAACGTTTAGATTTTATCTGCGCTGAAGAGACATAAGTTGTCGAAATGCGCATATGCAGAATATGAATTAACAGTAACTTCGGTATTAAGTTATTTGTTACCACTGGGCCGATACCACTGCTCGTGGACTGTTAGTCCCCGAGGGTATTCACCAGCCCAGTAGTCAGTACTTCGGTGCTGACCCGAAAGCTGATTCTTTTGAAACCTTACAATATATAATAAATTTTGTAAATTTTGTTGAAAACTAAGGAGTATCTCCCTCATGCAAAGCTCTGTCCTTAGCTGATTTTGGCTTTACTTTTTGATCGTATTGGTTATTTGATATCTTTCAGTTTTAAAGCATCTTTGAGTTTATGGTCTTGTAAACGTTTAGATTTTATCTGCATTGAAGAGACATAAGTTGTCGAAATGCGGATATGCAGAATATAAATTAACAGTAACTTCGGTATTAAGTTATTTGTTACCACTGGGCCGATGCCACTGCTGGTGGACTGTTAGTCCCCGAGGGTATTCACCAGCCCAGTAGTCAGTACTTCGGTGCTGACCCGAAGGCCGATTCTTTTGAAACCTTACAATATATAAATTTTGTAAATTCTGTTGAAAACTAAGGAGTATCTCCCTCATGCAAAGCTCTGTCCTTAGCTGATTTTGGCATTACTTTTTGATCGTATTGGTTATTTGCTTTTTCGGTTTTTAAGCATCTTTGAGTTTATGGTCTTCCAAACATTTAGATTTTATCTGCACCGAAGAGACATAAGTTGTCGAAATGCGCATATGCAGAATATAAATTAACAGTAACTTCGGTATTAAGTTATTTATTACCACTGGGCCGATGCCACTGCTGGTGGACTGTTAGTCCCCGAGGGTATTCACCAGCCCAGTAGTCAGTACTTCGGTGCTGACCCGAAAGCCGATTCTTTTGAAACCTTACAATATATAAATTTTGTAAATTTTGTTGAAAACTAAGGAGTATCTCCCTCATGCAAAGCTCTGTCCTTAGCTGATTTTAGCTTTACTTTTTGATCGTATTGGTTATTTGTTCTCTTTCAGTTTTTAAGCATCTTTGAGTTTATGGTCTTCCAAACGTTTAGATTTTATCTGCACTGAAGAGACATAAGTTGTCGAAATGCGCATATGCAGAATATAAATTAACAGTAACTTAGGTATTAAGTTATTTGTTACCACTGGGCCGATGCCACTGCTGGTGGACTGTTAGTCCCCGAGGGTATTCACCAGCCCAGTAGTCAGTACTTCGGTGCTGACCCGAAAGCCGATTCTTTTTAAACCTTACAATATATAAATTTTGTAAATTTTGTTGAAAACTAAGGAGTATCTCCCTCATGCAAAGCTCTGTCCTTAGCTGATTTTGGCTTTACTTTTTGATCGTATTGGTTATTTGTTCTCTTTCAGTTTTTAAGCATCTTTGAGTTTATGGTCTTCCAAACGTTTAGATTTTATCTGCACTGAAGAGACATAAGTTGCCGAAATGCGCATATGCAGAATATAAATTAACAGTAACTTTGGTATTAAGCTATTTAAAATGATCAATATTTGCGTACCGTGACTGAGAAGACCAATTATCAAGTCGTAAGTGATTTTTTACGATTTGTATAGATAAATCTAATTATATCAACAGATCGAACGATTGTAGTCTTACCAAACTTGTTATATAATGTTACACCGAAGTATGAATCTTGCATTGTCCTTGTGTAATAAGTTAGCTACTTACATGTCTTGTTATGTGTTTTTTCTATATATTTGTGCTGCTCGGGAAACACTGTGATAGACTTGCATTCTTCTGTATTGAAGGTGTAATAGACATCTTGTGTTTTGAAAGAGGTTTTAAGAACACGCAACTTGCACCTGCTGTTCCAGTGAAAAAAAAAACGACTGGAAATGAATGTATTTCATAGTAGTTTACTTTTTCCGCCCCAAATATATTTCATTTTTCCAAAATATAAAACACCTGTAGGTAATTTTTGGTTCCACGTGTATTGCAATGTAGTTTTCATTCAATCTGAAGGCTTCTTAATGAAACATGTCAACTAGTCCTCTTCCTCTTTCAAATCAATTATGTATTGATGTGGCACACAAAACATCACTTTGTACAAAAATGTGTTGGGAATTCTGTTGTGCAACAACTAATTCATCTAACAATGAGTATTAAGAAATATATGGTTAAGGGTAGGGGATCTCATTATAATTATGAAAAAGGTACGATGTAAGGGTAGGGATAACCCCTTGGAAATTCTCGTATGCAACATCCAATTCAACTAATCATGAGTAATAACAAAATATATGGTTTAGGCTATGGGATCTCAGCCGGTTTAAAGACATTTGATACATTCTTCAAAATGTAGCGGGCGGGATAGAGCCCTAGGGTTTCTAGTTTGTATTATCAATTACTTCTTATCAGGATTATCCCTGTGGATTCTGGTATAATTCAAATAATTCATCTCATCATCATTTATGAGATTATATCTGATTAAAGGTCAGGATCTTGAATGCTTTCGAGATATTTTATAGTTCTATAAAAGGGTGAAGCGTAGGATGTTGGAAAAAAAATCCTGGGGAATTCTGGTGTCCATCAGCTAATTATACTAGCCATGAGTATCAAGAAAATATATAGTTTAGGTTGGAGATATTATCTGTTTTAAAGATATTTTATAATCCTGAAAAAGGTAGGGTGTATGTGGTTTGGACCACCCCGAGAAATTCTCGTATGCAACTAATCATGAGTAAGGATTTTCAGTATGTATCATCAATTTCTTCTAATCAAGATTTCTGAAAATATATTTATGACTGAGGCTTGCTGGTGGCAAATAATTGAAAGAGCTTAATTTTTTGCACAATAACACACTATGTTCTAAGGAAAAATAACAATTATTTGACCTTGAAAATAAAAGTCAAGGTTACAGTAACCTAATTCTGTTTGTGCAACTCTCCTGCAACCCAATATATACATGGTATGTACTTGACAAATGTAAACACATTCGGCCTTTGGCAAAAAAAGTTCTGCAAAGCACAAGATTTCACTCAAAAATCAATTATTTGATCTTGACACCCAAGGTCATGGTCACAGTGACCTAATTCTTTAAAGCGACACTCTACGACTACCCTATGTATATAAGTTCTAAATATCAATGCAATAGACCCTAAAACAAAAAGTATATGTCGCGCTCTAACTTGACAATTCACTTCATACTTCGTATAGGTATTGGGTATGATGGCCTGACAATCTGTATTCCTTTTCCTTTTCCTGAAATTTCGATTTTTCTCCAAGAGTTGTGGGACTTTAATCGTCAATTTTAAGACATTTTTTACATGTTGTGCACTAACTTGAAAACTATTTAGTCAATTCTATTCAAACTTTATAGAGATATTCATTAATGAGATATCAAGCTTAATTAACCAGTTAAATATGCATTCTAAATTGAGAACCTCTTTTAGTGTTGATTGAGTGGCGATGGGCGTCTCATACGACTTGGTGCAGCTGTTTATTTTTATTTGCATGACAAATGACTATGAGCCATCTGTCATCAACGTTTTTGTACTGCTTCCATAGGAAAAACTTGATATTCTTGTTGTCGTTTAGTTGAAATTTTTGAGCAAAAAACTGCTTCAAATACTTTCTTATATGGAAATGTTATTAGTGCACTAGTAATTTTGCCAAAGAGATAAATGTATTCACCTACTACCGTGACAACCTTCTCAATATTCTCGGATAAGCAGTAGCCATGTAATTCTCAGGAAATGGAACAATGCCAATGCGTCAAGTCTACAACTCACGAAACTTTTGTTTTGAGGTTGTAGTCAACAGAATATTTCTGTCCAGAAAGAGCTCGTTTTCTTGTCATCAAAGTTCGATATTTATTTTCCCGGCATCCGAAGTTTACATCACGTGTTGCAGAATCAACTGAATCAGTTGATTAATAATAATTTTCAGGTTCTAGATCTACGGTAACCGAGTTGCCTAATCCAATTTCGGTTTTGGTGGAATTGGGTATCTCTTTCGTCAATCTTACTGTTAAGTTTTTGTTTATCTTCAGTTGAGGACGTCAAGGTAATCTATAAAGCTCTTAAAAAAATTCAGACTAGGGTAACTAACGAATATATTCATAAAATTTACAAAGCAGAGTCCCTCAGATAATTTTTGCGCATATAGGAATTCGCTCTTTAAACAGAAAAGTGACTGTGGGGTGACTAGGATATTCATAACTTTAGACCACAATCAAAACATAAGAACACAATCCGTTTGACGCAAAGATTTTATTGGCTGTACATTCCCTGTCACTTTGAAGGTTATGGGATGCACAAACCAAATTGAATAAAATTTCAAGTACGTTATATCTTGACAAAACATCATCCATTTAAATTTTTGATCTGGTACTGACTGGACGTCAGCAAGATAAAACTGTCGTCTAGAAGTATTTTGATATTATTTTGTAGAAATTTATCTTGCCGGTTAGTTTTGATCAATCCTCATGTTAAACTTAAGTTCTCTTTTTTGTTTGTTAAACTTGTCTGAATAGATTTGGAAGAATTTGGGAACTATAAAAATTTCAATTGTTATTTGCTGGATGAAGAGTTATTATTTGTTATTGATAATTATGAATTACCTCACAAGTATACCTAATAAGAAACAGAGGTGTTCATATTTATTTTGGAAGAAATATGAAAGTTGAAATATAATTTCCTCCTTTAGAATCAATTGGTCCCGCAATGTTTGTTCCATCGGAAAATAGAACAAATAGCATTATGACAGACGATCGTGTACACTTGTGCACTCCTACAAAGGGAAATAACTCAAATTGCAATCATAATAATTATCAATATATCATCAATATCACTATACAAAATATCAATGACAAAATAAGTGTTGCAAGGTGGTTATATCAGAGAAATGGTTACCCACCAAAATTGGGCCAAGTCAAAATAAAAAAAAATATCACAAAATCTCGGTAAATTAACACTCTCGAAGCCCTTAAAGTTTATTAAATATAAAAAAGGATGACAAATCTGGATCTTAATCTAAATATCTCGTACTGTATATCGTTGTATATTATACCAGTTTAGGATCTTTATACTGAGTGTCTGAACATTTCAACAGTACCCCAATTTTCTTTAAAAAATACTTAATATCGGATCGGTTTGTTTAGTAATGGGTTGTGCATTAGATAAACATTATAACTCTTCTGTTTACTTGGATGTACTGTGGTTTCATTGTTTATCCATGATTGTACATAATTTGGTATGGTGATAGCTTTCCAAGAGACCACACTTAAAAAATTCCTGACTACTTAATTTGAAAACATAACTTTCAGTGACGAAATTTCTTTTGCATTTTAAAATTGAACCACACACACCTGATCCACATTAAGTCGATAAATACATATTATCGTTGAAAAGTTGAGTTTATCGATCATTTTAATGCTATAAAGACATCTTTGTGATTGATCATCTCATCTTAGCGGCATTTATATGTAGGGATCGACCACTAAAACGGATTTTTCGAATTAATGTGGTTCCCTCGTCGCAACAATGAGATAATTGCATTAACGGTCGTTGATATCTTAACGGTTAGCAATGCCCGTATATTGTAATTCTTATTCACGGAAATTCTCATCCGTGATTTGTTTGTCAGTTTATGTATTTGTTAAAAGCGCTTTCATTGGTCAAAAAGAGAAACTTTCGTTTTAAAGGGCTAAGAGAAGGGAATTTTAAAATCAGAAAGTGTTAAATTTTAACTTTCAACATGTATTGCAATGATAATCTGGTCAAATATTGATTTTCAAGTACAATTCATTTACAAATAAAATGATATCGATTGCTTTTTTTTTATATTTTAATAAAAGGTCAACATAGTGCAAAAAATATATATCTGGTATGTTATAGCGATCCCAGCAAACCACGGGTTGGGGGTGGTAACTTCCAAACTTCCTTTATTTTGATTTTGATGTACGAGATGTGGCAAAACAAATTCGGTCTGTTTTATTTATTTATTTATTTACTTTTGGCGTGAAATATATAAATTTAGGTGTGTTTTTAAACAAATTGTCATATATCATCCCTATACAGTAGAAAAAAAATATTGTATATACGTTGTGATTTCAAAACAAAAATTGGGGAATAATCGATGAGACAATATAAGTGATGTTCATTATTAATATTACATGTAATCCATGCTTGTTGTTTTTTAAGCTCCCATGTAAATTGCACGATTGCTTCACCACGCTATATTTGGGTAAAAGATTAAAATCCCCTGATCTGATTGGTCAATCCAGTACTGTGAAAAGAGAATTTCTGAGATTAATTTGGCACATTCCTACTTAGTAACATCCCCAATTATAACATTAACATACAGATTTTTTCAAACTCGACACATTTGTTTCTGACAATATTGCCCAAATATAACATTAAAATACAGGTTTTTACTTACTCGACACATTTGGTTTTGGCCATATACCCACATATAACATCAAAATACAGATTTTACTCACGCGACACATTTGTTTAAGTCCATGGTTTCCTAGTACAGACATAACCTCTCGCCAAGTTAACTTGAACCAGTCATAAAAGCTCTTCTAAGTTACTTAAGAACCGTTTTCAAGTTAACTTAGACCAGTCATAGAGCAGTCATAAAAGCTACTCTAAATTAACTTTCGAACTGTTCTAGAGCCCTGACTGCTCTGACCTGTTCTGTTCATAGAGTCCTGACTGCTTTGTCCTGTTCTGGTCGTAGAGCCCTGCCTGCTCTGACATGTCATAGAATCCTGACTGCTCTGACCTGTCATAGATCCATGATTGCTTTAAAATTACAGCAATGGAAACGTTCAACATTCCTAAATTAGCGTTCATCGTGTGCATCGTGTGCAGTCGTCGAGTAAAGCGTGTCCGTGTATCCGTTCATTGCGTATTGTGTAACATATGCGTTTACTACTCTCATTCAAAAGTCCACATTTTATAGATATATTTGCCCGTTTTCTTTGCCTAGAAAAATTGTTTATTTCCACGACAAGTAGGAATAAAATATTTATTTTTTTTCTCTGTCACCTGAGTCTATATAAGTCCCAGCTGTGACCAAGATTATTAAATTATTCATTTACCAAATTGCCCAATCCAAAGCCTTGAAAATCAACTGGTCGTCCCCTTATTTCTATTTTAGAAAGATAATATAGATATTTACAACTGCAACTTTACAAAAGTTTTACTTTAAAAATATTATCATATTCGAACTGGCTACGATCACCTGGATTTACCAGGAAAAGTAATCCTAATAAAAATAATTATTGTTACCTGAGAACGGAAACAAAGACTAATTATGAAAAATTCACCGGATGCAGACCTGTTTTCTATGAACATGATGAAGTTACAATAATTTCTATCCTCATTGTTACCTGAACTTAAAGAAATATTTCTGAAAGGGTAAGGGGGTCCAGTCGCCGTCTCCTGGATCGACCTTTGCTAACTAAAGTCACTTTTTACACATGTTAAAACACAATATTCGAAAACTACATAAAAATGAGATTTTTAAGCCCGACCTCTGGGTTGGACGAGATCCCCGGATTAGAAGTGCAGTTTCTCTCTCCATGTATGCAAGTAAATTTGAGTTCCTCGTACATGAAGTCCTTATTACAAATTTCCCTATTCAGTTTTGCACTTCCAAATTTGGTGGAGTTCTTTTCGTATAATTGAATATATTTTGTAACCTTTTAATTTTAAATTCGTCGAAAGAACAGAATTTTCCCCCAATAAAAAATCTACTGTCCTCTATTACATGTTGGATGCCATGTTTTCATATAAAATAGTGAGATCTTTTCAAATCAGGGCATGTGATGATTTCTAAAGACAAAACTCAAATAGTATATCAACATTTATTTACCTTTTGTTAATTTCATTCAATTTTTATTGTATTATACATTTCTTTCTTTTAAACAATATTCCTATTCATTTATTTTACAATATACTAGTAATTATAATAAGTGACATGATAGTTTAATACGAATAGTATCAGGTAACAATAACGCCAGGTAAAATTAAGGATAAAAATTATTGTTACTTTATTTAAAACAGGTCCGCATCCGGTGAAGGTTCAATAATTAGTCTCTGTTCCGGTCTCAGGTAACAATAATTATTTCTATTAGGATTACTTTTCCAGGCAATTGTAGTCAGTGCCTAACATATTAACTTATAGAGTATCACATATTTTGGGCTAAGTTAGTGGGTAAGTAAGTAATCTTTATTTAAAGTCGTGAAAATCTGCCTTTTTCTTATATAGTTCAGGTTAAATTGCAGCAAGTTGAAGTATTGCAGGCATCGATATAATATCGAAGGAAGAAAATCTGCCTTTTGTTATATATTTAATTAACAGTAACTTCGGTATTTTGTTATTTATTACCACTGGGCCGATGCCTCTGCTGGTGGACTGTTAGTCCCCGAGGGTATTCACCAACTCAGTAGTCAGTACTTCGGTGCTAACCCGAAAACCGATTGTATTGAAAGTTGTAATATCTAAATTTGCAAAATTTTCTTTAAAACTAAGGAGTATCTCCCTCATGCATAGCTCTGTCCTTAGCTGGATTTTGGCTTTTCTATTTAGACCCTTTTGGTTATTTTTTCTCTATCAGCTTTAACATGTTTTTTGGTTAATGGACTTCCAAATGTTTTGGTTTTATCTGCACTGATGAGACATAAGTTGTCGAAATGCGCATATGCAGAAAATAAATTAACAGTAACTTCGGTATTTTGTTAGGTTAAATTACAGCAAGTTGAAGTATTGCGGGCATCGATATAATATCGAATGAAAGACCTGCTTTTTCTTATATACAGTGGGGTGCAGACATAACCTCTCATAAAGTTAAATTGAAGCAGTCATAAAAGCTGCTCTAAGTTAGCTTAGAACAGGTACCAAATCTGCTCTAGAACAGCTCTAAGTCTGCTCTAGACATGGTCACCGCTAGAATCCTGACCGTTCTGGTCAGAGCCATGACTGCTCTGACCTGTTCTACCCATGACCATTCTACCTAAGTCTGTTCTGGCCATGACCGTTCTACATAAGTTTGTTCTGGCAATGACTGCTCTCACCTGACCTGTACTAGCTATGACCGCTCTCACACCGTCTCTTGTCACAGTCGTGGTAAATATTCATAACGGGTCCTATATACACGTATTTCATATATATCAAGTTAAGTTATATTATAAAAACAAAATAAAATAAAAATTAGAATTTTGAAATAAACTATTCGGATATAAAATGCATTTTGCCGGTAAGTGTTGTTATTCGCGGATAATTATTTACCTGTGTTTATCCAGGTAAATGAAAAATGTAAGAGTTATTTCCCTTTTCGTGATATACCCGAAAACTGAATCGCAAAAGTTTTCCGAGAATTTATTATTATAAATAAAAAAATCGTTAATTTAATTATAGGAAAATGTCATTCATTATCAGATTACGTTTACTGAAACAAATAATTATTTGAAACATCGTAAAATAAGGGGGTTATTTATGTTTTTTTTTATTATTTAAACGTTTCGGGCTCCAGAAAAAAGAAAAACTGACACAATCCAATTTCTTATCCAGTAAAAATTCTATTACAAAACAGCTGTGCCTAGAGCAGACTTGGGAAAACCGGTCATGGCCAGAGCGGACTTAGATAGAACGGTCATGGCTAGAACAGACTTAGATAGAACAGTCACGGCTAGAACAGACTTCGGTAGAACGGTCATGGCTAGAGCAGACTTAGGTAGAACGGTCATGGCTAGAACAGACATGATTTTAGGACCAGAGCAGTCAGGATTCCAGGACTGCTCTAAGTCTGCTCCAAGTTAACTTCAAGTTAAATTTGAGCTGTTCTCGTGACTGCTCTCCAAGTTAACTTGGACGAGAGGTTTTGTCTGCACCCGACTGTATTTCAGAAAGTTGAAGTATTGCTTGCATCGATATAATATCGAATGAAGAAAATCTGCCTTTTCTTAAATTACAGCAAGTTGAAGTTTTGCGGGCATCGATATTATTTAAATGAAGATAATCTGCAATTTCTTATACATTTCAGGTTAAATTACAGCAAGTTGAAGTATTGTGGGCATCGATATAATATCGAATGAAAAAATCTGCTTTTTCTTATATATTTAGGTTAAATCAGTTTCACAGCAAGTTGAAGTATTGTGGGCATCGATATATTATCAAAGGAAGAAAATCTGCTTTTTCTTATATAATTCAGAAAGTTGAAGTATTGCTGGCATCGATATAATATCGAATGAAGAAAATCTGCCTTTTCGTATATATTATAGGTTAAATTACAGCAAGTTGAAGTTTTGCGGGCATCGATATAATTTAAATGAAGAAAATCTGCTTTTTCTTATATATAAAAGGTAATTTAAAGAAAGTTGAAGTATTGCGGCATCGATATAATACCGCATGAAGAAATTTGCTTTTTCTTTTATATTTTAGGTTACATTGCATCTAGTTGAAGTCTTGCGTTCATCGATATAATATCGAATGAAGAAATCTGCCTTTTCTTCTTTTTTTGGTTAAATTGCAGCAAGTTGAAGTATTGATGGCATCCATATAATATCGAATGAAGAAAATCTGCCTTTTCTTAAATATTTTAGGTTAAATTACAGCAAGTTGAAGTATTGCCGGCATCGATATTATATCGAATGAAGAAAATCTGCTTTTTCTTATATATTTTAGATTAAATTACAGAAAGTTGCAGTATCGCGGCCATCAATATATTATCGAATCAAGAAAACTGCTTTTTCTTATGTATTTTAGGTTAAATTACAGCAAGTTGACGTTTTGCGGGCATCGATATAATCAGGAATGAAGAAAATTAGCTTTTTCTTATATATTTTAGGCTTAATTGCAGAAAGTTGAAGTATTGCGGGCATCGATATAATATTGAATGAAGAAAATCTGCTTTTTCTTATATATTTTAGTAACATTTAGCAAGTCGAAGTATTGCATTCACCGATATAGTATAAAATGAAGATAATCTGCCTTTTCTTGTATATTTTAGGTTAAATTACAGAAAGTTTAAGTATTGAGAAATGAAAGAAATGATTTTATCAAAAGCCGAAAGAACGATTCTGGGTGAAATTCTTAAATTATGGCAACAAGAAAGTGAAAGTTGGGAACTTATTTAATTACAGCGTTGGGAGAAGAGCGATAATTGGTTTTTCTACCAACGAAGAACAATTCAAAAAAGAATACGAAACAGATAACCCATTCCTGAAAAAAAAAATGCAGAAAACAAGAACATACGCAGAGGCAGTTATGAATCAAAATACAAGAAGAGAAAGATAAAACATGAATTCAGTCAGACAATATACCTCTAACAAAAGCGCAAATAGATATACTTAGTTTTGGACTTGAATTTGCGCCAACTCCGAAAATTTCAAATGAATCTGAAATATTAGACGATGTAACTGAATTCTGTAGATTAAGACTTGCTGAAAATGTCTATGGTCAGGGCGACAATGATGAATCCATAGTAAGAAATAAAAGCAATTTTCGACAAAAAATGGACAGAAACAAAACTTTAGATGATTATTGTGAACATATAATAAAATTTTCGAATACAGTCCAAAATAAAAGGACGGTCAAATCAAATTTTTCTTAACAGTAATGGAAAGAACTTGATAATATCAGAAATGATAGCGATATAATCATAAAACAAGCAGATAAGGGTAGCTCCGTGGTTGTAATGGACACTGAATACTATATAGATTTAGTTAAAAGATAATTTCTACGAGGAATCTATACAATATAAACACCATAACATTATGAAGCGATTGACTGTCTTATTACAATGCACCGTAAATGTTTTATTGAAAAAGAATTTGACTATCTTACTAATTTTAAATGTAAGACGAGTAATTTCTATGGACTCCCTCAAATCCACAAAAGCAAAATCATAAATGTCGCATGCCAAAATTCAGATGAGACTTACGTTACCATACATAGTCCGAATGATCTAAAACTTAGACCGATTTGTAGCTGGTCCAGCATGCGAAACCCATCGTTTAATTTCGGCACTTTGATATTTATTACCACTGGGCCGATGCCTCTGCTGGTGGACTGTTAGTCCCCGAGGGTATTCACCAACCTAGTAGTCAGTACTTCGGTGCTGACCCGAAGACCGATTTTATTTCAATTTGTAATATCTAAATTTTACCAAAGTTTGTTCAAAACTAAGGAGTATCTCCCTCATGCATAGCTCTGTCCTTAGCTAAATTTTGGCTTTTCTATCTAGTCCCTTTTGTTTACTTGTTTTCCATCAGATTTTACACGTTTTGGTTAATGGACTTCCAAATATTTTGGTTTTATCGGCACTGATGAGACATAAGTTGTCGAAATGCGCAAATGCAGAAAATAAATTAATAGTAATTTCGGTATTTTGATATTTAATTAATATGCTAGATATTTTATTTAAACCGTATTTAATTTATATTCGAAATTTTATAAGAGACGACTTAGATATGCTGAACAATCTACCTAATAGAGTTGATCCGAATTGTCACTTAGTATTTTTTGATGTAGTCAACTTATATACTAACATTCCCAATACTATGGAATCGAAGCAATACAATATTGGTTAAACAAATTTCCAGAAACTCTATCCGAGCGATTTGACAAGGATTTTGATTTAGGAGGACTTCGTTTCATTTTAGAAAAAAAATTATTTCAATTTTAAAGATAAATCATATCGTCAAAACGTGGGCACTGATTTGGGTACAAAAGTTGCCCCGACGTACGCCAACTTAGTCATGGGGTTTCATAAAATCAAAACTTATGAACAATCCTGCGATAAATTTGGAAATACATTTTAAACATATCTTATTGAAAATTGGAAAAGATATTTAGATGATTGTTTCATCATCTGGAATAGAGATTTGAATGAACTACAAGAATTTAAAAGTCAACTGAATAACATAGAAGAGAACATTCAATTTACTATGGAATTTAGCGACATAATATTACCTTTCCTAGACATTCTGATATTAAAACAGATAATTCACTTGAAACAGATATTTATTTCAAACCCACTGATTCAAAGCAATATTTATTATATACATCATGCCATCCGAAACATACCAAAAATAATATTCCGTATAATTTGGCAAGGAGATTTTGCACGATTGTATCAAATCCAAACACCAGAGACATACGGCTTGATGACTTACGAGTGATACTTAGGAAAAGGAAATATCCGAATACATTGATAAACACAGGGATAGAAAAGGCAAGACAAATAAACATCCAGGAACTCAGAAGAGTTAAAAGTAAGCATGAAGACAAAATACAAAAATACCAAAGTTGCAAAAATGAACAGTTAATTTAGTTATGCTGTACACGTGTTTCAAGGAGTAACCTCTCATCAGCGGCATTAAAATCAAATAATATGGAAAGCCATAATCAAAAAATTGTAAACAAAGAAGTACTCATTCCCAAAAATATCGAAATAGGAAGCCAAATCCAGCGTTCGTCGTGTGAATGGTAGGGAATGTGGGACTGATCCATCGCTGTATTAATTTTTTAGTATTTACAGTTCTTGTATTGTTTTAGAGCTATACGACTAATCAGAGCAGTCAGGATTCTATGACATGTTAGAGCGGTCAGGGCTCTATTACTGGTCAGAGCAGTCAGGGCTCTATGACAGGTCAGAGCAGTCAGTATTCTATGACAGGTTAGAGCGGTCAGGGCTCTATGACTGGTAAGAGTTAACTTAGGACTGTTCTCATGACTGCTCCCCAAGTTAACTTGGACGAGAGGTTATGTTTGCACACTACTGTATAAGGGTTAAAATATAGATTTTTCTTACTCGACACATTTGTGTTAGTCCATATTACTCATTAGCCCATGTCAACCAAATATAACAGTAAAACAATGATTTTCCTCACTCCACACATTTGTTAAAGTCCATTCTACCCAAAATATAAGATTAAAATACCGAGATTTTACTTACTCAACACACTTTTTTCAGCCCATATTACCATATCTAAAGTTAAAATACAGATTTTTTATGCCAGGCACATATGTATTTGTCATTGTTACTCAAATAGATTATCAAAATAGGTATTTTACATATGAGGTACATTTAATTTACTAGTAGATAATGTTACAAAAAAGACATACTGGTACATTTCATTTGATTATTGCAGGAATAAACATTTTGTCACTTTTTCTTTAGTGATTATATTCTTTTACCTAAATATCCCTTATATGGTTTGGGGAGACATAACTTTTTACTGCGAGTTTTCACTTGGTTTCAACAGAGACATTTGTATACTTTTGAAGATATTAATTGTGTTTATATGCGTCGGATATCAATTAAATACCGAAGTAATCACTATATATTAGTCCTATTTTTAAGTTCTAAACTTGTCTGCGCTTATTTATTTTTAAAAAAGTCATTATAGAAAAGTTACATTTTATTTACAGGAAATATTCCATCATTTTAATAAATTAACAAGAAAGTGGACGTAAAACAATTCGTCTCGTCTCGTTCTCGTCAGGAATCCGTTCACGCCACAATCCGTTTCCCGTTTGTCAAACAGTGAGCTGCACAGTATTGTAGAGCTAAAAGATATTGTAACATTTAATTTGATTGGATGACATCCAAGTGTCTTTGCGATACGGCGCGTTTTAATTGGTTCCCGTTGACTTACTTAGCGATTCATAACTTTGACTGGTGCTCTTTAATTTTCTGAGATTTCGTTGGCTAATTTATTAAACTTGCTTTGTGATCATTTACTGATCGACCTTTAGTAACTTATCGAAATATGTAATTAGCTCAATAATTCATTAACAACCGTTAATGCGAATTAGCGTTGCAAAGATGTGTTTATCGCATTAAACTTTACGGCGATAATAAGTTTTTATCGAATTAATGTAGTTCAGGCGTGCCATTCAGGTTAGTGTTTTATACTTCTATATCCTGCTAATACTAATTACTAATTACTGTAAAGTTTCCATTTGACTGAAAGAGTGATGATAAAAAATCAGAAAAATAAGAAATACAATATTAAATAAATGGTTGTAATAAAGGTTTCTGGACACCTCTTATTATATAACTACTTGCAGGTATTTATGTTAGTAATATGGAAGGCATGTAAACCACACAGAGTTGTTTTAGATATCAGACATTCATAGCATCATTATATTGTTGAATACTTTCCCATGGAATCTTTGATTTGCACTTAGGCACTCTTAACAAGGTTAGCCGCATTGCAAAAAGAACAGAAAAACGTCACCGTATTGTAGAGTTTACTCATATGCGCAGTACCGGAGAGACATACTTGGAGTACTTTAGTAAGTAGGTCCATGGTCTGACTTTCCAATCGTACCGCAATTTTAATTTTCCTTGATAATAGTTGTAATGTATACTCATGACTATTTACTCAAGTTTGGTCATGTCATTTTGATCAAATGCTTGTTAATCTTATAGTAATACGTAGTTGCGATGATACTTGTGACCATCTTGTGACCATCTCTGGTTTTTTAGTTTTGCCTATAGTCAGGTTTGGTCATTAAATGTCATTCTGAACATCACTGGCAGATTATACGATTTACGCAATAGTTGTGATTCATAATTATGGCCATTTATTGCTATCAAAGGGTTAGATAATTTAGAAAATGTCATTCTGACCCTTTCCTTGCATATTTCATGCAGGTAGTAAAGGTTGCAATGAATAGAAATGACCATACATAAGAGTAAATTGCTGTTTTTTGTAAATAATGCGAAAAACGTTACAGATATCAAAAAATCTGACATCGGGGTAAAAATGATCGGCATGATGAGATCTACCAACTCTGCAATTTTTGTGAATAACCGATTACACGTCTTTGAGTTACTGCCCCTTTTAAGTCAAAATTCCGGTTTTTTTGTTTTTTTTTTTTTTTTTTTTTTTTTTGTTTTTTGTTTTTTTTTGTTTTTTTTTCGTCCTGTATATTGAAAATGATAGAAGATAGAGGTTAAGTTTAACTTACGAAAATGGTTAGCATAATAAGATCTTCATTTCCTGCGATGTTGAAGAAACCCTGACGACCCATAGAGGAATTATAGTCCTTTTCTTTGAATTTTCATGATTTTTATATGTTTTTACTTTAATTCAAAACTATTTCATATAGAGGTTAAGTTTGAATTGCAAAAGTGTTAAGCTTATCAAAGACTATAATTTCTACACATGTCTAGCAGGTTCGCATCTCATCCAAAATGGCCGCCACCGGGTACATAGTTTAACATAAGGGCCTGTTGGAAATGCATCCAGAGATCTTTTTCTCTGAAACTACACTGCCAATTGGAACCAAACTTAGTCACAATATTTCTTGGGAGGTTCCCTTCAAAAGTTGTGATTTTTATGTTCATACATCATCCAAGATGACCGCTAGGGAGAAACATAGATGAGACATAAGTTGTCGAAATGCGCATATGCAGAAATTAAATTCACAGTAACTTCGGTATTTAGTTATTTAACATAGTTACCCTATGTGAAATGCATTCAAAGATCTTCTTATCTTAAACAAGTGGGCCAATTCGAACCAAACTTGGTCACAATAGTCCACTGGTGATTCCCTTCAAAGTTTGTGAATTTTATGGTCCATACCTTATCTAAGATGGCCGCCAGGGTAAACATAGTTTAACATGAGGACCTTATGTGAAATGCTCTTCTCTGAAACTAATATGCCAACTGGAACCAAACGTGGTCACAATAGTCAATTGGTGATCAACTTCAAAGTTTTTATGTGCCATACCTCATCCAAGATGGGCGCCAGCAAGGAACATAGTTTTACATAAGGATCCTATGTGAAATGCATTCAAAGATCTTCTTCTCTGAAACTACTTAACCAATTTGAACCAAACTTGGTCACAATAGTTCATTGATGATCCACTTCAAAGTTTGTGATTTTTTTGTTGGTACCTTATCCAAGATGGCTGCAGCGAGGAACATATTTTGAAATAAGGACCCTATGTGAAATGCATTCAAAGATCTTCTCTGAAACTACTTAGCCAATTTGAACCAAACTTGGTAACAATAGTCTATTTGTGGTCCCTTTCAAAGTTTGTGATTTTCATGTTTATACCTCATCCAAGATGGCCTCCAGGGGGAAACATAGTTAAACTTAGTGACCCTATGTGAAACGCGTTCAAAAATCTTTTTCTCTGAAACTACTTAGGCAATTGGAACCAAACTTGTCACAATAGTCCATTGGTGATCCACCTCAAAGTTTGTGTTTTTCATGTTGGTACCTCATCCAAGATAGCCGCCAGCGAGGAACATAGTATAAGCGATCCTATGTGAAATGCATTCAAAGATATTCTTTTCTGGAAATACTGAGCAACCAAACTTGGTCATAATAGTCCTTGGATGGTTTCCTTCAAAGCTTGTCACTTAAGTTTGTACCTCATCCAAGATGGCAACAATATTTGAATATCCTCTCAGAAACTGTGACTTCTTGTAGACTGATGTAAAGTATGTATAATAATGAATGGTCACTTGGTGACAATGAATAAAACCAGTCACCAGGTGAGAGAAACAGGATCATGTGAGCTTCTAGTTATTTTTAAGTTCCCTGATAGACTGTGACATGTAATTATAATTTTCGGCCATTGTAACTGTTTCCTGCTATCTTCTCCATATTCATTCCAAAATCTCATTGACTTTAAAATATCGTAACCTCCATATGAAATCTGAAAGAAAAGGCCAAGAACAATGAACAAAACTAGCAGTTTTCGTAGACTTTAAAATCTCCTACGACACCGCATAAAAAAGTGATAACTCCAACGTGTCTGAGCTTTTGAAGCAAAAGGGACAATTGCTATCCCAAGAAAGGTGTGTAACACCCTTATGTCATAAGAATATTTTATTACATAAAGTATTCTAATATAGCACAGCATATTAATAATTATTTTAATCACAAGGAGATTGTATTATAAAGCATGTACATAAATAAGACTGAACAGGAATATTGTAACAAATTGTCTCGAAAGAAGTCAAAGCTTCTATTGAGAGTATTCAATAATTATGATTTTGCACTAAATGTCTGATATCTACAAACAACCATTTTTACCGAAACAGTGTTCATTTCTTATCACAAATATGTAGTCATTTTATATGAATTAAATATATGTCCTAAATCTGATATACCTGAGCTAAGTGTTGGTATTAAATTAGCAACATTGACTATTTAGAGCTTTACAATTGCATTCGTTTTGAAATATATTGTTATATTTATGATAAACGATATTTTTTAATGAAACAGGTTTAATAGTACCAGCTTAACCTATATTTTTCGCATACAGAGAGAGAGAGTGAACATTACTATTGACTGTATTGTAATCGGAGTAGGAGTAATATCTAAATGTAAGAATTTTTTGTTTAAAACCAAGGTGTATCTCCCTCTTGCACAGTTCTGTCCTTATCAGATTTTGGTATTTCTGCTTAGATCGCATTTGTAATTTGTTGTCTGTCAGCTTTTCACATATTTCGGTACATGGATTTCCAAATGTTTTGATTTGATCTTCACTGAAGAGACGTAAGGTGTCGAAATGGCCATATGCAGAAACTAAAACACAGTAACTTCGGTATTTTGTTATTTAGATTATTGCCGGTAGGTGTGATATCTGTGTTCTTTCCCACTACAGTGTTTGTTTTTCTTCTGGTTATTATTATTATTATTATTATTCTTTTCCTTCCGCGGAGCTTGTTAAAGTCGTGTCTTGACATATCATTTCGAAACTTGGTACGGTCAGTCGACTTTGTTCGTCATCGACTATCGTCACCCTGCTACCGAACTATTATATTTAGTTACTATGAAAATATATGTCAAACTATTCACTATGGATGTCACTGCCCTCTACACTAGCATCCCCAACAATAATGCTATGGTAGCTTTAAGACACTTTTTAGACAGAAGACCCAATCCTTATGTAAAGACAGACATTATCCTTAGGCTTGCTGAACTTGTCTTGACCCTTAACACTTTTCAATTTGATGGGGAATATTATAGTCAGTCCGGTGGTGTTGCGATGGGAACCAAAATGGGTCCTAGCTTTGCCTGTTTATTTGATGGCTACCTCGAAGAAAAAATGTTCTCCGAATATATAGAACCTGTCCCCGAACTTTTAAAAAGATACATTGATGATGTTTTTGGGGTGTCCGCTGACAGTGAAGATGAACTTAGGTCATTCATTGACTATGTTTCCTCGTACGATCCGGCCATCAAATACAATTTTAATATTACCAAAGATAGTCTCTCTTTCCTCGACATTAATTGTACCATAAAGGATGGGCAAATTTCTACCTCAGAATTTTATAAACCGACAGACGCCCACTGTTATTTAAATTACGGGTCCTGTCACCCAAAGTCATGCACGGATGCCATTCCAAAGCCACAATTCTTGCGACTTCGTCGTATCTGTAGTGACGAGCAGGACTCAATGTTACAGAATGAAACCCTTTTTTGTTAAGAGAGGCTACCCAAGCAAAGTTTTGGATCGAGCTATAAATTCAGTTTCCCGAGTGACCAGATCCGAGGCTACGGAGAAGAGGGTGAGAAATATCGACGACCGGGTTCCGTTGGTCCTGACAGTTCTCGAGGACGAACATATGTCGGCAGTTTTCAAAAAGGTAGGATCATCATCAGCTCACCCTACACAGATGTTTTAATACTCTGCATTCATTATTACCCTCTAATGGCAAATACCCGAGAGTTTTGGTTTAAGACTGGTGTCATTATCAATACAAAAGACGGCCGTCGCTTCATTCCTGTCCATGAAATATGCAAAAGTATTGATCCAACCCTCTGCAACATCCTACCAGCGGCACACGCGTTAACAGTATGCGGCACAACATCGTCAATGCTTTGCATCGGAAAACGTCCTTTAGTCAACTCCAAATATCTTTTCTGATTTGGTCATTCTTCCAAATTGTGACAGTGGTGATTCTGTTGATGCTTGTCGGAAGCTTGTAGCGCATCTGTATGATACAAAGTGTAGAGCAAAGGCAGACCATTCCGATTTGAATAAGTTGAGGGTAAACTAGCAACATTTAAACACCGAAGTCTTGCAAAACTCCCTCCTAGTGAGGCAACCTTCACACAACATGTGCTAAGAGTTACACTCCAAACGTATACTAGTATATGGATGTCCTCACATTTATAAAAACCTCCGCCCAAACTACCAACGAATTTTGGATGGCAAGACAAAATCGGATTGGGTCCAATAATGTTTGAAGGTCAGATTTCATTTAATTTTTTGCAAGATTTAGTTTGTACATGAAAGGAAAATCCGTCTGCTTGAGTGGATGTGTCTGCTTTGAACAAAACTTATCATGTACTGATCTATGTTCGTGTCAAGCAAGTGGATTTTGTCGAAACGACAATACTCATCTCGAAAAACCTTTAAATGATAATAATGAAACTACTGACATCTAATTTTATCCTTTTGGCTTGAATTATTCTAACTGATTGATTTTGAACCTAAGAAAAACACAAGAGAAAATACCAACATGCCTTAGCATTCGGCCCTGATGGAAAACGTCATTTCAGTAGCTACTGAAAGATGTTTCTCAAGAACTTATGTTCTAGAAAATAATTTTAATCTACATGTATGCTTAACAAAGTTTTTGCATCGTGATGCATCGAAACTTATAGTGGAAATGTCAAGGTCATACATAACTTAGGTACATATTGATTTTTAAAAATGCACTGATATAACGAAAACGTCAAAATTACGTCACTTCCAGACATTTCAAAAGTTAAATGATACCATTGATGTGTTCCTTTGTTATTAATAAGCAAATGTATTAATCACTGTTTTTAGTAAAAATCATCTGCAAGGGGGAATAATCGACCAAACTTTTTATATTTGCATTTCTGATATTTCTGCTAATGACCTTTGGCCTCATTTTCTGGAAATCGTGACCACTTGGCGATTGTTCGCTCATTCGAAGTAGCCTTTAAAGAGCTTTTCATCGATATATAATTCAGCCGTATGTGATTCCGGGACATTAAATCTCTTAATATCGATAGCTCGCTACCCTACTACAACATTTTAACCCCTTAAAATACTGAAGCTTCATTTCATGTATACCATTCGATGGATGTCCTTGATACATCCATAGATTGCAAAACACGGAATGACGCCTCGTTATTTTAAAGGGTTTAAAAAAATAAAATAACTGAACATAGTCGAAACTATGTACTAATTCTAATCATTGTTTTTACTTTTTGAGGCCATTTAGGGCTTGCTATATGGTGTGAGGTTCCTCACTGTGTTGAAGACTGTACAGTGACCCCTTGATGCTTTGTTTTATGTCGTTTTAACCTTGATATGGGATGTTGTCTCCTTGACATTTAACCCATTTCTTTCTTTTTCATATTTAGTTCGAGCAAAGACTTTGGTGCGGTCGTAGTAAATCGGAAATTATTTGGTTGATTGTAAAAAAAAAATAGCTTTTTTGTATACAATGTATGTTCTCTTAAAAGGTATGTCTGATTCACGATAGCTCCATAGAATTCAATTATCTACCAAGGATGATATCAGATGATGTCTGTTCAACATTAATTGACCATTATAATCTGTTAAAATTTGATTATGGGTTCGTAAAAAATTGGACTTAACCCAACCTAAGCATACATTCAGATTAAAGTGAATTTTCTGTCCTGTATTTCATATCATAAACACTAAATGGTGAAATAAATCAATCGGTTATTATTGCTTTTTTGAGAATCATCGAATAACCTGACTTTTCGTGAAGTTGCAATATTTAACCATGATGCTCAACAATTGCCTGAAAGCGGATTCTTAGCCAGCAATGCTGTCGGAAGCTGTAATAAACAATTGGTCCTATCTACATGATATGTAATTTGCCTTTTAATTTTAGAAACAAATATTAGTGACAACAACAAGAGAGAAAAATATCCAGTTTATTGAAAATTGTACTCAGTTTGCACACTCTCTGCAATGAATATTTTGAAACTTTCTACCTTTTTTGTACTTCATTCATACTTACATAGGATTATTATACACCACCATCTATTTCAAAAAATTGATTTGATCTTTTTCTTTTTTTTTTGGGGGGGGGGGGGGTATATTTTGGTAACCTTTGCTCACATTTTTTCTAGTTTATTTATTGATTGCTAACTGTTGAAACTCACAGAAGACACTAAATGCTAAAAGGCAGTGGTGTTACATGTTATTTAGGAATCACAAATATCACGTAATGTTATCATATCAGTTACATTTTAATTATTTCAGATCCGTACAAAAATAAACTGAGTACTGTGAAATTGACATGTTATTGCAAACACTTAAAAAAGACAATTCAAGTTTCAGTAAAAGTGAGTATACTTTATATTCTGTCCAAATTATGTTTAACATGTAATTTTTTCTTAAAGAACTGTCTGGAATATTTGGTGTGCTCTTGTTTTAAATTGATTAGAATAGCTCTCTTTAATTTCTGTCATCATGTGAACTTTGATCTTGGCATTTCTAGTAGGAAAATTTCATATGTAAGAAACTATCAAACTTCTGAAATGATATTGTTACAGTTTAAGTTGTAAAAGTTTTAAAAATAGAAGTTACAGTAGTATATTTTGTCCAACAATGTCTGCCTAACCGATAATGTAGTAATACTGGATTTCTGAGTCGTGTTCTAACCGGAATAAATTTCTGATACGATTCGAAAAAATTCAATACATCAGGGAATCACTAATTAATCCATTGTTGTGATGTCATTCTATTGTATTAACTGTGGATTCTGTTTTAAGAATAAACGGCATCCCTCTGTTGATTTCTCCGATTTAAATATTTTAAACATCTCGAGAGAAATGTATGTGTACTACATTTCCTTGCGACAGGATTGTACGATTAATCAAAAGTTTTTTTTTTAATCCAGTGTTGTGATACATTCGTTAGGCATGAACTATTTGATTTTCGTG
>MJUU01052398.1:59324-94204 GCA_002080025.1 Modiolus philippinarum
GGGGGGTTCTATAGTATATAAACATTACATTTATTTCCTTTTTATTATTTTGTTTTATTTATTTCCAATCGGAGAAGTGACTCGATTAATAAATATACCAAAAATTTACAGTCTACTCTTCGATGCCCTTTCCTCTTGCATGTTTAACCCTATGGTTAAAGATATTCAAATATGTTTTTGGCAAAATGTGTTTCATTATACAGACAAAACTTACGTTTTCTGTCTTATTCGACTATTCACCGACATTTTTTTTACTTAATTTAATGCCCTTTGAACTTACTTTGAAAAATACATAAACGACGATTGAAATTTATCTGAATATTAGATATCGTTTAAAATCAAACTTAAAGAACAACTTCATCCTTTTAAAGACAAATCCTACTATTCAAACTCCCGATGATATCTTCTTGATAGTCCAGTTGTACTTTATTAATGAACAAAGTTTTAAAAAAAATTAAGAGGTCACCGGCCTAGTTTTAGAGCTACATGTATGACGTCATCTTTATTTACCTGGAAATTAAGGTATCGATTATATACTATTTCACCTATATTTTTACTATATATTTCCTTTCGAATGAACTAAAATTATTTTAAATTATTTATGTTGTGTAGAAAAGCAATATTTAACAAAAACGGAAACAATATGCAAGTTTTTGTCTAAACGGCCCAATTTTCAAGTTCCCGATATTTTTGTCGGGTACTCGAAATATGACAAAATCGGCGATCGCAAAAAATTGACCAATAATAATTTAATAATATTTTAACAGAAAACAGAGACTAATATCCTCAACGGATTAAGCAAATAAAAAAATAGGGTAACCGAATTAGGGATAAAGATATTTGCAAAAAACACCTAAAGACCGTAAATGGCTGGAATAAAAAAAACGCGTTTTTGTAATTTTCGGCAATAGTAGATAATCACTGTTATCTTTTCTTTGCAATAACAATATTTTACTATAGGGAACACGTTCCAAGTCTTTTGAAGTTTTGCGATTTTTTTTTTCAGTTTTGTTGCTTTTATCAATTTTTGTTGGCAGGGTGAAGGTGGAAATAACAAAAGGGTATACTTCCTAAAATATCTTTTTGTCTGACTGTAGTTATACAAGTTTGAAGATTTTATTTTTAAATAACTATTGTCATTTAATGACAAACAATTCTGGAAAAACTATTGAATGAAGTAGTCTATTGAGTGCTTAATTCAAATGTGCCGTGTCAGAATCGACCCTTACGTCGGTCCATGTAACAGGAAACATTCGCAGGAATTTCGCAACGTCATAAATGAATTACACAACATTAAAGCTAATTTCGCGGGAATTTTGTGACGTCATAAACGAATTACAAAACAGTAGAAAAACGCGCAGAAATATTAGTAGGATATGCCTTTAATTCTTCTTTGATACTGGGTGAACTTTAGATCATTAAGACATATATATTACGAACATTTATCACATACTTACATTCTCTCGTCCACTTTCAACCCTCTTTTTTTCATAGAGCACACTTTTTCTACTTTTTCCTTAGAATATTGCAAAGTACTTTCGACCAATGAAATGCAAGAATTGTATGTCTCTTATTTCTGTAGAAAGGTACTATACCATGTTCTTAGTAAATGATTATCTATTGTGTTATTTTGTATCTTGTACAATAGACTTGATAACAACTGCTTATTGTACTTTGGAGCAGGCCGATAAGCGATTAGTTTTATACAAAAGAAATGGAACTCTTCATTAAATGAAACAAAAAAGGTCTACTTAGATTCGTTTTCCGTAGTTACAAATTCCAAAAAGTTGTTTCTAATCAGAAAATTTAATGATTTTATAAATCGTATATTTCGTTAAGGTTTAGAAATACTGTAAATGTTCGCCGTTTGATTGTGAAGTTTGTTATTAGTGTGTAAATTGCGGTATAAGTGGACTGAAGTTGGTGTCTATCATTCTGGATGACTCATATATATATTTCCAGATTTTCACCAAAATTGGCATACTGATTCATTAAGAATTGATCAATACGTATGCAAAATTTCATTTCCGCTTCCACGCAAATTTCCAGAATAAAATCCCAAAGTTCGCGGAGTCTGCTACAATACTGGCTCTATTTTTAGAAATGAAATCGAATTTACCTTTATACGTCATGATTACAACTTAAGGGCAGAGGCCCATTCTGGTAATAGTAATTTGATTTTTTTGTCTATAGTTTGTTTTATTGTTTTAAATGGAACAGTAAACTTTCGACTACCGTTCCAAATAAATATTTAGATACAGAAAACTCGAAACATTCCCATTAATTTCGTATAATGTTATCATAATGGGGTACAGTGATCCCTGTGAGTGCCTCGGCAGTGTTTATAAATAACATTTACCGCCAAATAATGAACACAATGGAAGATACCAACCTCAAATATACCTTGGTTACGGGATATCATTTTGGATCTTTGAAATATACATCTTTGAAATCAATTATTTCATATTTCCCCTTTCAAGACTAATTCTTTGACTATCTTTTAATACAGAAATTGTGTCCGCCCCGGATAATTCTTTGCCTTTTTATAATATTTTATTTTCGCCAGGTTAATTTTAGTGTGGTCGCAGTGAAGACTTTTCACATCAACTATAACCAATTGAACGTGCAATAGCAGAACAATTGTTAACTTTTATTTTGTAAATATTTTTGTTTTACTAAATGCATCGTTTCTTTTTGCTTTATATACCCGAACAAGCTTAATATCCAGCCGTTACTATGCACCATCAATAGTCGGCGTGTTTCTTAAATATGGCTGATGAAGTAGACGCCCACCTCATTAGCATATTTAGAAGGGAGATAATTTCATACAATGACTTTTCGGACTGGGAGCAAGGATAATAAAGAAATTGATTCATTATAAGAATTTGAAAACATAAATTATCGAAAGAATGTGTTAAATTAGTATGACTTTTAAAGTTTTTAGATGACAAAAACCTGCAATTATAAAAAGAAAAAAAGGCATGAAATCAGGACCCTTTCTACACAAATAAAAGACTTACAATTTTACCTTTCATTGTTAGAAAACACTTTAATCATTAAAACATTAATAAAAATACGAAAATATATAAGACCAATTTTAGGGCCTGTGTAGAGCAAAAAAATGCATAACTTACAAACAAGCAAAGTACCATCATAAACATTACAAATCAATAACGGTCCGTTCAGAGCCAGGACATCAATATAGGAATATACCCCACATATACCCCAATGCATGTATTAGCCTAAATCACTCTTAAAGTTGGTAAAAGTAGTCTAAGGCCATACCTTACCCACACACATATACTCCTATGCATGTTTTATCCTAAATCACCCTTGAAGTAAAGACTCTCCTTCTAATCCGTTCATCAAACTGAAATCCCTGCACGCATTTGCTTTAACTGTATCACTCGTTAAAGTGGTCACATTTTCAATAAATTAAATGATTGAATGCTAGACCAGGTGTTTTAAACATAATTACTATATGTTGATTTTACTAATCATTTGCTAATTAAGATCAAATGCATTTGAGTGTCCTTAACGCATGTCACTTTGTTCTAAGTTTGTAAGAATATGATTTGATTTCAGTAATAATTTACTAATTAAGATCAAATACATTTGAGTGTCCGTAACGCATGTCACAATGTTCTAAGTTTGTAAGAATATGATTTGAATATTATTTGATTTTAATGCTGCTGATGAGAGGTTACTCCTTGAAACACGTGTACAGCATAACGAAATTTACTGTTTTTTTATGCAACTTCGGTATTTTTTTTGTATTTTTTAAAAATATGATAATCCATTCTTCATGATAAGTACTCGTAAACTCGTTCTTATCTATGAAGAAGGGGATTATCATATTCTGACATATACATGTACTAAGTAAGGGATTATCTTATTGTTTAACAATTGTTGTTAGACAATGCATTCATTTGTACATGCCAAAGTGTCATACAAGCTCCTCACACTATATTTCATAGATAGCATGGCTTATCAATCTCTAACCCTTACAACAGTGCAGTAATTAGATAGGCGATACCGGTAATCCTTTTGATCTCTTGATTACGTAAGGGTTCGAGATTGATAAGCCATGCTCTATGAAATATAATGCGAGGAGCTTTAGCTCCGAGCACTTATTTCATAGAGCATGGCTTATCATTCTCTAACGCATTTATCACATATTTACATTTCGAGTGGTTTAATCAATGGCTTTACAATTGGTTAATTCAGGTAATACATATATGAGAAAAAGCCCTTTGGCAATAATCAGTTGTTTTGGACCAACAATGAAATAAAATGTACTCAGTTTGTAATCACTCTTCTTTCTGTTCAACTATAATGACGGTATGTTAGCTTTATCCTGTCATTGAAATATTATTATCTAATAGTGATGGATTAAGATAAACAACTGTTGGTGTTTGGAAATCACTTTATTTGTATGTATATATTTATGTAATAATCCACCAAAAATCTTCCTTTCATCCCTCTATTTTTCTTAGAGCAAATTTTTTCTACTTTTTACATGTACCAAGTGAGAGATTATTTTATTGTTTATAAATAGTGTTTTTAGACAATGCATTTATTTTATGTACATTTTACAAATTTCACTATATGGGCTTTTCGTATTAGTGAAAATGTATGCACTTTAATTACAAATTGTACATAGCAGCAGGCAATAAAAAGATTATCTGTCTGACACTTTGGCCTGTACGAATGAATGCATTGTCTAACAACAATTTTAAACAATAAGATAATCCCTTACTTAGTACATGGAAAAGGCAGAAAAAGTGTGCTTTATGAAAAATTGAGGGGTGAAAGGAAGGCTTTTGATTGGACGAGAGAATGTAGGTATGTGAAAAATAAATGTTTCAACAATGGTTTATGTAAGAGAAACAATGGCTCGTGGATTCGTTTTCATGAATTCTCACTTGGCCATTGTATCTCCTTCACTTCATGAACACTGTTGATCTAAGGGTGATGTATATTGAATCTGTTGTGGCGCTTCAGGTTAATTATTTTTCGTTTATCAAAATTGAGTTAAAGACTTGTCATGTAGAAACAATTATAAGTGTATACTTCAATTTAATAAATTTTTATGTGGTATATATTTATTCAATAGATCAAGAATCAAGTCACTCCATATCACTGGTATTCAATTAAACTAGAGTTCCCGTCTCAAAAGTCCCCTGATGAAAGTACAGTGTGCCAAAGTTAAGGATCACCTTTATTTTCAAATGAACGCCATTTTTGAAGTTGAAGTGACGTTGGATTTATTGGTTCAAAACACTATGATCACTATACATAAGATAATTGAATGTCAAAGTTAAATCATCTTTCATTGGGGACCCTGCTAAACTGTTAGTTCACTAACAAAAGTAATCAACATTAGCCAAACAAAACGTTTAGGACTTAAAATTAACAATTTCTCACGTTTAAAAAGTTCCCGGAACAATATTAGTTGTATATTTAAAATAGTCATTTTTTGTTTCGGATTTTGCAACTTTATTATTCAAATTGTCTTTGAAACGTCTATTTTTATTCAGTAAATACAAACTTTCTGAAAGAAAACCAAAATATAGTGCTTTGCTATTTTATTTTTTTCCATAACTCGTTTCTCTTCCGAGCTATATGGAAACGATACATTTTAATAGTCAAAATTTCAATTTTTTAAAATATGTAAAAATTTTTATTTTTATAATCAGATTTTTTTCTTTGACCAAACGGGATCAAAGTTGCAAATGTGTGGATACCTGACATTTTATTTTTCAGTGGATTTCGATGGGATTTTTTTTCTTTTGATTTCTCTTGGATTCTTTTTGTTGCAAGTTTTCGTGTTTGGTTCATGATATAAATGGGACCAAAAAGGGGAAAATCTAAAAAAAAAATCTTAGTCCGATTTTGATTCAGTGTTTTCTTCAATGGATTACTTATGAAAAACCATTAGATTTTTGATAACCCGTTTTCTTTCGGAGCTGTTAGGGGTCAAAAGGGCAAAAAATTCTAATTTTTTTTAAATATGTTAAATCTTCATCAAATTTTAATGATTTCTTATTTTACTTCCTCTTATTAGTATTCGGTAATATGTCAACTAATTTGACATTAGCTCTTACCGTTTTCGAGCTAAAAGGGGTCAAAGGGGAAAGAATTGTATTTTTTTTAAATATGTAAAATCTTTATTTTTGGCGTGTCTTTTACCGTTTCTGAACTTTAAGGGCAAAAATGGATTTTTTTTTTAAATATAAGAAATCTAAATTTTTCCTTGGATTCCGATTGGATTGTTTGTTGGATTCCCCTTATGTAAGCTTTCTGTTGTATGCCAACATCTTTTCCGAGGTATATGTGGTCAAAGGAACAAAAAGTGATTTTTTTTTCCAAAATATATAACATCTTCATTTTTTATCGTTTCGATGCATTTTTTTTTAAATTGTTGTTATTACAAAAAGAGATTCGGTTTTACCATTTCCGAGCCGTAACGTCTCAAAAGAGCCAAATTGAATTTTTTTCACAATATGTTTAATTTGATACAGTTTTGATTTTTTTTTCTCCATTTCTCTTTAAATAATCTTTAGTTATAGGTCAAAAAATGTAATGCAGCTCTTACCGTTTCACAGCTTTATTGGATAAAAAGGGTTAGTTTTATGAGCAAAAAAAGTTTAGCACAAATTGCTGTGAATAAAAGAGTCTATTTTTCAGGTTACCCAATCTCAATTCATAGATTTAATTTACATTTCTAAGCTGGATTTGAGTTCGAGACTTATCTTTAGCATTACATCTGTCCATAAATACTGAGTATTACATTGATCATATTCAAAATCGACCAAAAAAGGAATACCTTGAAAAAGGGGGTGTATGAAAAAAACAGATTTTTTTGTTTTTATGCAATGAAAGGGAACAAAATGTTTTTAATTACATAAACTGGTTATGTAGCGGTAATAATGAAGTGATTCTTGCGCTTTTCTGCAAAAAAAAAAAAAAAATGAAAATTACAAATGGTAAAAAGTCCATGTTAATTTTCGGACCATATTTTAATTTGGATATCTTGTATACCCTTCCTGACAAAATGAAGAATTTTTGGGGGTTGAATTAAAAAAAAAATATTCGACATGTTTAGCTGAGATAAGATTTTTGCAGACTTTTGTTCAAATTTAAAACTGTTGAAAAATTGTTGCTAAACTTCTTTGTTCAGTATGCTTTATTTCTTGAATAAAATGGCAGCAATTTTATGTTCCTTTAACTATATTGTATCACTGGAAAGATTTATAGGTTCTCGCAAAAGGTTACATTAAAGATCTATTCTGTATTTAACCTCGTAGCAAATCTGTTTGGTCGTTGTGGTGATAATAATGAATCCGCACATCAACTTTCTAAATTACCGATTAACCTGGCTTCCTGTCTATCATTTTGAATTTTGAACATAGAACTTGTGGCGATTCTCATTTCTTGAATGACCAAATGGAAAAGGGAATATATGTTCAGAGGACTTAAAGAAAAAAATAACACATAAAAACATTAGCTGCTGCCTTCCTTTTTCTAGTGTATTAACACAAGAATATTATTTAAACTGAAGGAAAATACAGGACTGAATATCAAAAGCTCACATTTTATTACGGAATTATGTGCTTTGTATAATTTGTCTCTTCCTTGAGAGAATTAAAAAGCCTAAAGTATGGAAAACTTTCAAAAATATAAGCAATTGCGTTTTTATACCCCCACTTGAAAAGTTAGGGGATATATAGTGATTGGGTTGTCCGTCTTTCCGTCCGTCCGTCCGTCCGTCTTTCCGTTACACCTGAGGGTACCCATCTCTTATCCGCTACTCCTCCTGAACAACTGAATAGATTTTGATGAAACTTAAACACAGTCTTTATGACATAATGTAAATGTGCACCTCCTATTTCAGAATTTGATTTGATTGATTTTTGGGGTTTCCCATAGCAAAACATGGACTTAGCCATTACATTACAAGGGGGTACCCATCTCTTATCCGCTACTCCTCCTGAACGAGTGAACAGATTTTCATGAAACTTTAACACTGTCTTTATGACATAATGTAGATGTGCACCTATTTTTTCAGAATTTGATTTGATTGATTTTTGGGGTTTCCCATAGCAAAACATGGACTTAGCCTTTACATTACAAGGGGGTACCCATCTCTTATCCGCTACTTCTCCTGAACCAGTGAACAGATTTTCATGAAACTTTAACACTGTCTTTATGACATAATGTAGATGTGCACCTCCTATTTCAAGATTTGATTTGATTGCTTTTTTGGTTTTCCCATAGCAAAACATGGACTTTATCCGCTACTCCTCCTTGAACAACTGAATAGATTTTGATGAAACTTAAACACAGTCTTCATGACATAATGTAGATGTGCACCTCCTATTTCAGAATTTGATTTGATTGATTTTTGGGGTTTCCCATGGACTTAGCCTTTACATTACAAGGGGGTACCCATCTCTTATCCGTTACTCCTCTTGAACCATTGAACAGATTTTCATGAAACTTTTACACAGTCTTTATGGCATAATGTAGATGTGCACCTCCTATTTCAGAATTTGATTTGATTGAGTTTTGGGGTTTCCCATAGCAAAACATGGACTTAGCCATTACATTACAAGGGGGTACCCATCTCTTATCCGCTACTCCTCCTGAACCACTGAATAGATTTTGATGAAACACAAACACAGTCTTTATTACATAATGTAGATGTACACCTCCTATTTCAGAATTTGATTTGATTGATTTTTGGGGTTTCCCATGGCTAAACATGGACTCAGCCATTACATTACAAGGGGGTACCCATCTCTTATCCGCTACTCCTCCTGACCCACTGAATAGATTTTCATGAAACTTTAACACAGTCTATATGTCATAATGTAGATGTGCACCTCCTATTTCAGCAAAACATGGACTAAGTCATTATGGGGTTTCTAATAGCAAAAGATGGACTTAGGCTTTACATTACAAGGGGGTATCCATCTCTTATCCACTACTCCTCCTGGACCACTGAATAGATTTTCATGAAACTTTAACACAGCCTTTATGACATAATGTAGATGTGCACCTCCTATTTCAGAATTTGATTTGATTGATTTTTGGAGTTTCCCATACCAAACCTTGACTTGTCAATTACATTACTAGTGGGTACCCATCTCTTATCCGCTACTCCTACTGAACCACTGAATATATTTTCATGAAACTTTAGCACAGTGTTCATGACATAATGTAGATGTGTACCTTATATTTCAGAATTTTATTTGATTGATTTTATAATTTCTGGAATCAAATGGGGTTGTGGGGGGTATTTATTAGTGAGCTTTGCTCACAGTTTTTTTTAGTTTATTCTGTTAGCATTTTTGTTTCATTGAAAATTAATTGTATGATTTGGTCGTTTCTTCTCTATCAGCTTTTATATATATTACGGTTTATGGACTTCCAAATGTTTTGATTTTATCTGCACTGAAGAGACAAAAGTTGTCGAAATGAGCATATTCAGAAAGTAAATTCACAGTTACTTCGGTATTTTGTTGTTAATTACCACTGGACCGATGCCTCTGCTGGTTGACTTTTAGTCTCCGAGGACACCCATAAAACCTTGTAGTCAGTACTTCGGTGCTGAACCGAAAACCGATTTTATGTTAAACTTGCCATATCAAAAAAAAATGTTTAAAACGAAGGAGTATCTCCTCATGTATAGCTCTGTCCTTAGCTGAATTTTGGCTTTTTTATTAAGATCCTTTTGGTCATTGTTCTCTGTCAACTTTTACACGTACATTGTATTTCGGCTTATGGACTTCCAAATGTCTTAATTTGATCTGCACTGAAGAGACATAAGTTGTCGAAATCAGGGTTGGGGTGGATAACTTTAAAATGTATATCGATTACATCATGATTACTCAAAATTTACATATAATTAATTTTGTCCCAGTAAACATGATTACAGCATGATTACACACGATTACCGCAAATATTTTTCCCAACATTGAATGAAAAGAAAATTAATTATTTAGTTGGCATAAGAAATGAATGACAAATTTTAGCAAAATAATTTATAGACATGTCCTAGCAGAAACATTTTATGTATTTTATAGAATTTCAGGATTGTGATAAAAATCATAAAACATGACTTCAACATCCGACAGTTCATATTTTGTTTTTGTTACACTTAATGACAATTTAACAATCAATTTACATATTTTTATTAACTTCAGAAGCAATTGTGTAGCCTTTAGAAGATAATTCCAAAAAATAGCACCTAATTATGTTTTTACAGTATTTTACTTCATTTATACAATTATTACTATTGCAATCTGTTAATATTAGGATATAATTTACAAATAAATAAAAATGTAGTTTTAGGTTTATTTTGTTTTTGGACATCTTCTGTCAGTTGTAAAAAGTTTGATAACAGTTTTCTCATTTTCTACAAATCACAATTACTTGAAATCTAGTAGGGTCATTTAGAACAATGTCCCATACCGCAAGTAGCGATTTCAGGTTTACTGTACATCTACTTCCTGTGTACTAACTTACTCAATTTTTCAACATTTTTCATCAATGTAACAGTTTTCTCAGTAACTATTTATCACTGCCACTTAAAATTTTGTATACCAGTTTTAAACAATGTCACATACTGTGAGTAGCACATTCGGGTTTACCGGACATCTACCTTTTGTTTACAGACTTACTCAATTTTAGATGATGCTTATTTATTGTAGAACTTTTTCGTAACATTCTTAAAACCATTGTGCATAGTTAACTTTTTTTATTACTATTTTGGAAATATTCTACTGAGGGAGTGGGAGTATCATTTTGGGGCCCACCAGGCCACAGTACCTCTAGTTAAGCCAAATAAGAAGGTTTGTTTAGCTGTCGTGCATGGAGAACAACAAAAAATAAAAATATGAAATAAAACTAAAATCTAAAAAATATATGTAGAAAGAAACCTCTAGTTTACTTTTTTTTCTTTTATCATTTCAATTTTAATTTTAGGTCGACAATGCATTTAGTATTTCTCCTTGTGTTGGTATCGACTGTTGTGATAGATTTGACATCATCAAAACACTGTGGCAGTAATGATATAAATTATTTCAACAACGTTTATATAAGTTTGTTGAAATTGAAAAAATCTTTTGTAATAAAAAGATGCAGCAAAGATGCAGCGCTCACAGATATCGTTTCTAATATTGGGAACTACGGAAGAAAGATCCGAAGAAACATTTTGGAATTGTTTATTATCATCAACAGTATGTAATAGGGCTTATCTTGTTTTTAATATCATTTGAGGTTTTCATTCAATAATAACGTGCAAAAAAGCTTTGCACTCTAGGTTTAACTTACTATTGTTTTTGAAAAGTTACACAAAGCCATGCTACTTTCACTTTTGAAATAAAGCTGTTAATGTTGACAGTGTTGCTCAATGTCATATTTTTTACGAATTCCCACAGACAGTTTGAGGATTCGATGCCGTAAAAACATTTAGAAGAGTCTAACCGCCAATGGAAAACATACGACATAGAAAAACAACAATATTCGCTAGACGATAATCTAGAATTCACTGGTACGAAAGATAAAAATAACAAGTTGAATGTTGAAGAATAATGTCTATCTTGTAATAGTGTCGGTACCTTTCATTACTTTTCAAATGCGTAAGTGGAAATATTCTACTCGTTTACTAAGTTCTTTTGCATCTTGTACAACACGCCATAAAATTATTATTCACCTTTTTGACTAATGAAATAAAACAATATTTCTGTATTGAGCTGTTGTACTATAATTTTTTAACACCGTAACAATTCAAAAATGCTCTAGAATATTTTTTAAGAATTTGCATATGGTTAGAAACATGTATGCCAGTGAAGTTCACAAGAAAAGCTGATTTATTTTATTTTCACAACTGAGAGAGTATTGCGAAAACCAAAGTAAAAAGGGAGAAAGAGGAAATACTTCCATAAAAAATTCGAAAGACAATGCAATTCAGATTTAAGACATATTGAGACAACATGACAAAGTTAAAACAAAGAAAATAACTAACAAAAATGTTACAGAAATACAACTCTATGCAATATGACCCCCTTCACAAACTTAAGGTATCATCAGGTGCTCCGGAAGGGTAAGCATGATCTGCTCATCCGTTATCTATTCCGTTAGAATTACATGCAAATGCATTTAATCTGATTACTCGGTAGATAGATTTCTAACTTCTAGCTGTTTTGTTTAATTCATTATCCATCAGTTTCTATCAGTATCGTTATATCAGTTTGTCGTTTTTTCAAGAAGTTAATATTGTATGTTTTGCCTTACTTTGTGTAAATATTTTTGCTGCCAATCATAATGTGATCACATTCATTTGCCTTATTACAGGACATTACCAAAACCAACATTATCCAATCTCATAGTTAAAGAAATAATTCATTCATGTTAAGAAGGTATTTTAGCAAGTATATCTGTGATATTATATAAGAGCTTGCAAGTCAGATTTTCATTGTTATATTTATTAATTGATCCTACAACTGACTTCCATATACATATTTTAACATATTATACCGCTATTTCCCTATTCATCTGGACAAAACTTAAATAGCAGAGAATGAAGGGGCAATAAAAATAAAAAAAAAACTCACTTGCCTGATACAACGAAGAACCTAATAATAAACAAAATGTACTTGCATCGGTTATCTTTGCAACTGGAGATGCCTCAAACTCATGCCTCGATATTCGACTCTAATTAAAAATTTCAAATGTTGTTTTAATATCTCCAAAACATGGCACATTAGACGTTATTTTAACACTACATTGTATTTCAGAAAAAAAATGGGTGAAGTATAATAACCATTGTTACCTCTTTGTAAGAAGTTCAGTGAAATGGTTAGATGCAAAGGTGGGTATTTTACAATTTATTAAAAACTTGATAGGGGCGGGGGTTAGTTCACACTGTTAGTGCTGTATGTATTGCATTATTCGTGTCGACCATGTTTATTCTTGTTTATCTGTGTGGTCATATCATTATTTTTGTTGTCTTAAGTGAGTGCGATTGTCAGGTTTTTAATTCATGCCTAATTGCATAATATCCTCCGTTTTTATTCATTCATTTTTTATATATTTTCCACATCGATACTGTTTTTACGCCCCCGGATCTTTAGATCGGGGGCATATTGTTTTTGTCTTGTCTGTCTTTCTGTCTGTCTGTCCGCATTAATCTGGCTCATAACTTTTGAACAAGATGTGATAGGCCGTTCATATTTAGTATATGTATTTATCATGTAAAACTATTCATTACAATTGCATAAGGCCTCATATTCTTTATTTGAATAGATCTAATAGAATTTAGTACAAATCCGACAAAAAATTAGAGAAAGGTCAAAGGTCAAAGGTCACTGTACGCAAATTCGAAAACCTAAAAAAAAACTTAAACATTTCCTATATCGTTTCAACCAGATGTGATAGGACTATTAAATTTGGTCTTTTTCTTGATCGTTTGAAGCTAAACACCATTATGCAAATTTCATTAAAGTTAGATCAAAGGTCAAGGTCGCAGAGGTCAAAAGGTCAAAATCAAGATTTTGCTGTTAGCTTGTTAATTGCAAGAGGATTAATATTCTATATGTGAATAAATCTGATGGAGCTTACTTCAAATGCCTTAATATTTTACGAAAGGATATGGAGTAATGAACATGAGACCATAACACATATGTTAACCCCAACTGCAATAATTTTAATGAGCTGTATGGCCATTTCGGAAATTTATTCCTCATCAGCAGCACTAGAATCCAAACAAAGGAAATCCTTAATTTCAAAAAATGTTTAAAATGCATAAAACCAAACGAAATCCGAATAATCAGTAATATCAAATATTGCTAAGGACAAAACTACGATTGAGGGAGTTAATCCTACGGTTTTAGAATTTACATGAATTTAGATAATAGTAATTGAACACAGTGTACACATGAGATATTATCTCATGCACAAGTACACCATATCTAAGAAAAATAAAGAGCATACATCTCTACCACGGGGAATTGTTTTACCAACTCCACACTGCAATAAAAGACAAACTCCTGTATTAAATATCAAAATACCGAAGTTACTGCCAATTTATTTTCTGCATATTCGCATTTCGACAACTTATGTCTCATCAGTGCAGATAAAACCAAAACATTTGGAAGTCCATCAACCAAAACGTGTAAAATCTGATGGAGAACAAATAACCAAATGGGTCTAAATAGAAAAGCCAAAATTCAGCTAAGGACAGAGCTATGCATGAGGGAGATTCTCCTTAGTTTTAAACAAAATTTGGTAAAATTTATATATTGCAAATTTAAATAATATCGGTTTTCGGTATTAAATAACCTAATTTCTAGTGTATATTGCAATTTTTAGCATTAACTTTGTATTGTAGACATAGCTGCAACGGAGGGCATAGTGGTTCACAAAAACATCTTGTTCTTTTTATATAACTCGTCTAAACACAGTTTTAAAACACTTCAGCAGTTTTTATGAGATTTTGATTAATTTATAAATAATATTATAAGGCAATAAAACATGAAAAGACTTTTTACTGCCAAACTTTTGATATCACATTTATCTAAAAATTGATTTATGAATCCATTTGTTTAATTTGATCTCTTTGTCATCTCAACAAGTGTATTGAATTCTAATTGCTTTCATTCACTCTTTTACTCCCTTTATATATTGCCTGATTTTTTTTCTAATTCTTGTTCCGTTTTCAGGTTTCATGAACAGTTAGAGGACTTTACCATTGCAACGCCATCAAAAAAGGCGACCATATCTGATGACGTCACATTCAAATAATAAAATACCGAAGTTACTGCTAATTTAGTTTCTGCATATGCGCATTTCGACAAGTTATGTCTCCTCAGTACAGACAGTATCAATACATTTGGAAATCCATATCCCGAAATATGTGTAAAAGCTGATCGAGAACAAATTACCAATAAAGGAACACATTAAGGGGGTGGTCAAATTTTTGTCCAAAATCTCTTTGAGATTTTTTTTTATACAGGAAGTTAGTTAATTAAACTGAACTCACCCCTTCAGTTTATTTAAGTTTTAGAAAATAAAATTAACATAGACACGTATCTTTCAAGAGTTTGCCTTTGATTGTTAAAAAAACACTTTTCCATTTCCAGATGTTAAAACAGAAGAATTCAATGTAGATTTATGTTATTTTAATATGTTATTTCCTACTATAAAATAAAGGTCAAATTTTATTTGGACACAAATTCTATTTGTCTTTCTTGAATTTTTACTCTTGATTTTCGAATAAATATAAAGATGATATCTCCCGTTTCCAGATGGTAAAAACAACACACTTCACTGGAGCGTTTTCATTTCTTACTCTATAAAATGAACATAGAAAACTTCAAATCTAATTACATGTGTAGTGGTACATATCAGTGATTTGGGAGAATGGGATATGTGATCAGTAGATATTTAATTGTAGTAGCATGGAAGCACAACGCTAAGAAAATAATTGAATATCAAAAATAAATGTCAACATCAAGAATACATGGAAATAAAAGAAGAAACTAATGCAATGCAAAAGACAGAACGACATATGAAAGGTACACACAGACACTCGCACACACACGCTCAAAAACACACACACTTGCTCTGTTAGACCACTTAAAGTATTATTAGACTCGCTGAGGTGCTCCATGTGTTTCATATGCTAAACTGCCAATGAAAATCGTTACGATGAGAATTATCAAAAATGACGACAATAAAATAATATGTAACCATAATTGAATTTATTGTTTCAATTGTAATGTTTGTGTGATTTTATTTTATTTTGTTAATGCTTCTGTCTTTTCTTTTACTGTAATTTACAAAGTCAATAGATTCTAATTCATTTAATAGATTTTTTTTGTTTGGTAGTTGTACGCTTGATTTTTTTTGATTTTTTTCTGTATCGATACAAAAATAGAATAATTACAATGATCTGAATATTTTTCTCTGTTTCAATTATTTTTCATTTTTTTTTTGTTTTGTTTTGTGAACAGTTTAATTATTTGTTTTTCAATTTTTTTTTATAAAAGAAACGTTGTAAAGCCATGGGTGGATATTTAGTGCACACAGATACTGTTGCTGAGCATAAATGGCTGCAGAAACAAATAAAAAAAATAGGTAAGGAATTTATATTACATTTTCCAGATAATTTCTGTGCTGAAGATACTTATTTTCGCCTCGTTTTTTTCTTGTCTACATTACTTTTTTGTCTCCTTTTTTTAATATGTGCATAATGATGCAAACTGTTACAAATTACATTTAAGTCTATTCAAAATTCAACGACAAACGATGACAGTTCTTTTTGTTTTTGCTGATGCTCTTAAGAAAATGTTAAGCTTTACAATGGTTTTGCTGATAAAATGCTTTGTAAAACAGATATTTTTTTAACAGAATACTCATCCTATTGGATTGGATTAGCACAGAATAAATGGTACTATTGGATCAAAACCAATCGGAAACCAACACTAAAGCTCTTTGCAAAAGGACACCCACAAAGTAAAGTATAAATAAACTTACAATCGGTTCTACATTTAAATAATATTACCAGAGGAAAAAGATTTGATAGAAAGAACATTTGAAAAAGCTTTTGTTTCCAGCCAATAATCACTATGAGGATTTGAAAAATAGGAAATTTGAAAACATACCTTGTTCTTAGAGGTAATTCTCAAAATTTCATTGGCTTTTTTTTTCTTTTGTTTAACAGATTTTAAATGAATGTTCTATTGATTTTCTTGCATACTGGATGGTGTTAGTTACCTGGAGGATTGTGACCAATGATCGAAACTTTCTATCAAAGACATTGTTTCCTGTTGTCCTAGGCATTTATTTTAATATCAGTATACTTGATAAAGTGATAGCCGTTCCCTTATAAAGACAACAGCTGTAGTGTTCGATAGACTTTGATAACAGGAACAAATATGCAGGAGAGTATATACAAGACAAATGTTTAATGCAAAATTTAATATTTATGGCATATTTATGCCTTTTTTGTTTGGTTTTCTAGTTTTTGTTGCATGAGGTTTTAGTTGTTTTAAGTTATTTGTTTTTGTTATTTTTTAACCTTTAACTTTTTAAGACAATTCTTAAATTATTCTTTAGTGGCCTATATAAAACAGATCCTGGACCTAGTGTTTCAGTTATATATCTATGAATACATAAGATAATAGGTACATAGAAGTATAGCTGACGGAAAATGTCATGTTCTAGCAGAAACGCAATTTAATCTAGAAACCCAATTTTTTTTTTCGGAAACGGCGGAGGTTGTAAACGCTGTAAACTAATTTAAATATTTCCGAATATTCATGCCCCCTAATTATATATTTCAGTTCTTATATTTGATAAACTTTCAACCATGATCTGTATGGGTATGAAATGATATTTTTTTATTGCAGATCGCAGTTCGGATTCGAACTATTGTGCGTACATGTACAAAAACTTCTGGTACACCACTTACTGTGTTAACTCAAACTACTTTATCTGTGAACGTTCTACATGTTAGTATCTGAATTCAAATTAAGGTCAGTGTAGTATAACTATTTTATTTGTTATTTGTTCTTAATCTTTCACTTTGACAATGTAAGATCGACTTGCTCGGAACAAAATATATGCTGTGGTTATTACTTCGAATATTCGGTGCCGTCATTCATGTATATCATAAGATTGGCTATAAAAACAAGGCCATTCAAACTTGTGGCTCCTCAGCGCAGATATATATATATCATTATTCCTCACAAACCTAATAAGCAGGGTACAGAGAAATATAAACTGTATACATAATATAAATACAAAACAAACCAATGGATAAAATTGGAGTTCCGTGTACACTTTATTGATATAAAATGCTACCGTGGAGAGTTTAACCTTATCTGTATAATTTTCATAAAACTGTCACTATTACAAACGGGTTTCAATTCATCAATTCTGTATACTTCAAAACATCAAGTCTATATTTCTTTTTAATATACTGTTTTCTACTATCACTAAAATGTGGACATTTCAGTAAAAATGGAATCATCCCCAAGATCACCATTATTCAACAAATGACAATTTCGATTCTTTCTATTAATAAATATTATTTCATCTTTCAATTTCAATTGGCAGTCCGAAAATGGCATAAATATTTTGTTTTCTAAATAACAAAATAGTTTGCATCATACAGTTTATCTATATATAATCTATAATTTAGTGCTTTAGAGAAGTCTATATCAAATAACAATATATCAAAATTACTGTGAATTTCGTTTCTGTATATGCGCATTTTAAAAACTTATGTCTGATGAGTTTCTCTTCCGTCCAGATCAAATCAAAACATTTTGAAATCCATAAATAGAAATGCAGAAATATGTGTAAAAGCTGATAGAGAACACACTGCAAATAGAGCCAAAATCAGCTATGCACAGAGCCATGCAGGAGGGAGATACTCCTCAAGTTAAAACAAAATTTTCTTGAGTAAAGATATTGCAAGTTTTTAAAAACTGAATAATGCAAATTTTGTTTGAACTGATCGATCTGAGGCTGTCTTTAATTATTTTAATGATATGTATTATAGTTCAAAGTATGATTATATCATACATAAGATAAACCACAGTTCTCAAAAAATTCTTTAACATTATTAATCCATGGGATGTTATAACTGTGTATTAAATGAGAAAATTCATATAATAGAGCTGGTAGTTTTCAGGTTTTACCAGTGACAAGTTAAGTCCAATAATTGATTGTTTATAACAATATCTGAAGGCCATCTACCAAAGTCACCATATAACATAAAGTCTGGATTAGATTTTTCTAATTCCGAAATTAATTTACAAAATTTAAAGTGAACTCGCTCTATTTGTCGATTGTCACACACTTCCCAAATTTCACACCCGAACAATAGAATAGGTTTTACTACTTATCAAAAAGATCAATTAAAAATTTAACAGACCGGTTATGTTTTCGCCCCATTCAAATCATGTCGTACATAGCTAAAGTAACCTTAGCTACCTGCGACTTTTAAGCTTTAGAGAAATTTCCTGTTCCTGAAAGAATAACACCTAGATAAGGAAATCCATCAATTATTTTAAGTTCATTTCCTTGGTAAAAAATAAATTACGGGGTAATCGCCCTTTTTAAAACACCATAACTTTACTCTTGATGACATTAACATTAAATTTTGATCTGTTACAGTATTTATTTAATGAATCATCAGTAATACTCCTCAATCCCACAATATTTGCATATGTATCTTAAAAGTGATTTTTCAGGTCATGCAGAAGCGTAATTAACAGTACCTTCGGTATTTTGTTAGTTATGAGACGTAGTAATATTTCTACTTGCAATAAAAAGTGTACATTTTGGCAATTTAAAATATTTGGTCATGAGTTAACACAATTTGTTGCGAAACGCGTATCATACTTGTAACTTTAATTATATTTGGTCTCTCTCTCTCTCTCTCTCTCTCTCTCTCTCTCTCTCTCTCTGTGTGTGTGTGTGTGTGTGTGTGTGTGTATTTTAGATCACACGATGTCCAAGTTTGCCACGCAAAACAGAGAGATCCATGTAAACTCTTTCATTATGAAAGACGTGTTACGCACAGAAAAGGTTCTTTTTGAGGCATAGCGACGCAGTGATCTTTGTCCTTGGCTGAATTGGCTTTTCGTTTAGATCATTTTTCATATTTGTCTTCTATCATTTTTAAATATTTTTAGTTTGTGGTCTTCTAACTATTTAGATTTGATCTGCACTGAAGAGCTATAAATTGTCAAAATGGCCATATGCAGAAACTTATTTTATAATAAGTTCGGCATTTAGTTACTTAGACATACAATAATAGTATTGATCACAAACTCAGGATTGTCGCCGTTGCCTTCACCATGTAAGTGCCTGGATTTAAATTTATGATTTAAAATTCAGTGTGGTGTAAATATTTTATTATCTGTATTGCTTCATTTTCTTTGTTTTAATCATACACCGTTTTCAATGTGACTTACTTCATGACTGTAAATTAAATGTGAAGAAACAAAACGACCTAAAATTAAGGTAAATATATATAATATAAATCTTATCATTTTTATTTTTTTAGGTTAGATAATGAACGAGAGATACAAACAGGAAAGAATAAATAAAATTCATCAACATTTAACAGTTTCTTATTTTTAATATACACTCCTGCTAAGTGAGAACAGAGCCACATTTTTTATACAGTTTACAACTAACATGGCTAATTTATTTCAAATGACAAACTTGCAGGTTTGATGTTGATTGAGAAAAATTCTGAAGTCTCTTTATCTAGTATTTCTTTTTCCTCGAAATTCAGAATAATTTGCCGTTATACTTTAATAGTACTGCTTTGTGTATTTATATTTAAATTCTTTTAAAAGAAATTTTTTGCATCACGACGTTGAAGGGGAATAAGTTATGGTACATTACAGCAAATATTTTATCCCATTCTTCCATAGCTCTGTCCTTAGCTGATTTTGGCTTTAACAAACAATAACGTCTTTTTTTGTTTTGTTTTGTTTTTGTTTTTTTGATTTTTGTTTTGGTGTATTCTCTTACGATAATTCAATTTATCTAACACTTCAATAGAATTCACGGACACAACGTAACAAACCATTCATGCATTTATTCACGTTTTATGCGATTCATCTAACTCGCTAATACAATATTAATCATAAGGAACTCATTTCAATATCAAAAGAAAATAATGGAATGACAACTGTTAGATATACGACGGGTCTTGATGTGTATTTTGTTTAATATTTTAATGAGCTTAGTCAGGCTTATACCGTATCAGATGGTCTTTGTATAGCGAGTAAAACATACTTAATTGCTATGTAGTCGCATTGATCATTGGTTCGCTATCATATTTTACACATATTTGCACCAAGAAGACATAAGTTTTCTAAAATGCATCTGCAGAATATATTCAGTTACTTCCGTATTGAGTGAATAATAATGACAATTTTAACCCTCTTTATATTCCAGAATGTACTGAATGCTACAATTAACAGAAATTTGTCAAGAACTAAAATGTATTTATGGTTGCACTACAGACTTGAAAATGGCATTAACCAATCCGCCACCAAACATATCTTTCAAAACAATATATGCCTCAATGCAAGTGTCACTGGTGTCAATAGCGGGGCAGGACATGCTAACCCTTCCAGAGCACCCGATGCCATTCCCGGTTTTCATGGGAGTTCACACTATGAGTGCCGTAGTTCTTAATGTCGTCTTTTTGCTTTATCTTAGGTTTTCTGTTCCCGTTTTGCCATGTCTTTGGACTTGATTTTTATGGTCATCCTTTCCCTTGTTCCTTCGGTTTTCTACTGCCGTTGTTTGATACATCCTTGTTGCAACATCATAACATGTAGAAATATATATCAGCTTCATGAAACTTAATATATGTGGTTACGAGAATTTGGTAAAATTTCTAAATAGGACCTGTATCGCTTAAAACAAACGCAAAACCACAAATGAAAAATATGACAATGAATCATTTTAAGTGTATCAAAAATGACTCGAACTCGCTTGCCAAAAGATACCTAAATTGAAGTTAACTATTTAGTCAACACGGTAAATCATATTTTAACATATACATGTGAATTGTGCAGTCTAATTCGATACCTGAGTTTTCTAACAATTTTAGAATTAACCAAATTATATACCCCAAAAGACTGCTTTATTTTAATATTCTGTTCATGTATAAACAATTCTGCAATATCTTAGTTTTTTTTTCTAAACAGTTGTAAACAAATTATGAGGGCTTCACTTTTGTGAAGATCAGAGTTTGCTTATTTGGCTTTTTTATTTGGGGGGGGGGGGTTCAAAAAATGTTGTGCTCATTTTTGTTGGAAAGAAAAGTATTCAAGATGTGCATTTGCAAGGACATGGATTTTTTTAATTGTATGAAGAACAACAATAAAAGCGTTATTCCTTGATGAAATAAAAGGGACAACAGGAAACACTTACAATGGCTGAAATTATAATTTCATGCCACAATCTGCTAGGGAAATAATACACAGGAAAAACACAAGCAAGACAAAAGACAAACGTAAACAAGTATAGGAACTCGAGATAGCCGGACTTGGTACCGGCACTAGCAAAAGCCAGCGGTAGGGTTAAACCGGTTTATGGGTACCCAAACCTCCCCTTTGTCTGTCCCGTTTCCCTATAGTATAGTAAACATACGAATAAAACCCAATATAGGTAGACAACTAACTCCATGACCACAATCTTGAAAGGACAGAATACGACAACACGCAATTTTGAAAGATGGGTCAAGGGGTGCTTAAGGAGCCTAGTCTGCTGGAGAACACTGTCGCACTACGGAAGAAAAATCAAACTTCCCGCAGGATTTAGACAAGAATCATCATATATTTCAGTAGACATCGGCAGTATCAATGAGAGGCCAGTATGTATGTAAACTTTCTCAAAGCCATGTTTGTTTTTGCCATGTATTTGGCATCATATTGGCAGTTACTCCATATCGCTTCACTGCTTATCTCAAAGACATTAGTTTTAGAACAGTCTCTATGGGAAAAACAAAATCAAGACAATACAAAAAAAATGTTCATCTCAAAAGAATGATTTAAATAAATGAGCTCTGAACCGTTATAAATTGTTACAGCATCCTTCAGAAGAAATATATTTATTCTTAATACTGCATAGTAAATGCATTCTAACTGTGATGTTGAATACACAATATACTACTTAGTAGATGTATGTTTGAAACTCCATTTGAACTTCACTTCATAGGTTAACGGAATTGTTTTAAATATGTCATACATTACAAAAAACAGAGGAAAGTAATTCTAAGGACTTTTGTCCAAAACTTTCACTCTCAATGACGCTATATTTATTTCTAAAATTGAAATCATAACTGTTTATTGAATACATATTTCCTACATATTGCTAAGATTTCTCTTCATCTCTTTTCCCGTTCCATTAACCACTAAAATCGATACTTCGAAGCTGAGGCGGATAAAAAAGGACAGGGAAAGTAAATATGTCCCTGCTTTTAATCATACACTAAAGCAATCGTCTTTTCGACTATTATTGGTTCTCAAAATAAACTGCTTTTTATGGTTCAGTGGCTTGTAGTCGATTTTTAATTGATGAGAAGTATTTATCATTCTGATGATAAACAAATGCGGAACGTGTCCCTTTAGTATTTTCTTTACACATTTTTATGCAATACTGCACCTCCTCGTTACACTTATTACAAACCGTAATAATAAGAATTAGAAACCAGATGCTCTCAAGAGCCTGAATCGCTCACCTTTACTACGACCTTCTGATAATCCCTGAGCCAATCACTCGTATGAACATTATAAAAACAACTGTTTTAATAGATCCACCCATACTTATTTCACAATTGTTGCTGTGGTTTTGGAGAAAACTTCCGAATGCCTATTCCTTTGCAAAACTTTGTACTCGACTAGTAGTAGCCATCTTAGCTTGAATGAGAAAGGAACATAAAAATCACAAACTTTGAAGGAGACAACCAAAGGACTACTGTGAGCAAGAACGAATCTAATTAGCTTAGTGGTTTCATAGAAGGTCCTTGAAAGATTTTACATTGGTTCCAATATTAAATTGTCCTTACTGCAAGCCATTTTGAATGAGATACGAGCATAAAAATATAAAACTTTGAAATCGGCCACCCAAATTCTGTTGTCACCATGTTGGGTCAAATTGGCTCATTGGTTCAAAAGAGAAGATATTTGAATATATTTCAAGTAAAATCCCTTTGTTTAACTATGTTCTCACTGGTGTCCATCTTGGATGAGGTAAAACATAAAAATCACAAACTTTGAAGGAGACCACTCAAGGACTGTGGTGTCCCAGTTTGGTTCGAATTGGCACAGCTGTTTCACAGAAAAGGATCTTTGAATGTATTTCACATAGATTCCTATGTCAATATATATTTACCACTGGTGGCCATTTCGGATGAGGTATGAACAAATAAATGGATATGGAGTAAATGTACACGGGAAAAAATCACTATCAATACATGGTTAGATTTAGCAAATGGAACAACGCTTTTGTTGTTGTTCTTCATCTTGAAGTCACCATGGCACTTCAACAAAGAGGCAAACACTCCTACCCCATAGTGAGTTCAAGACGGCCCTAGCATCGGATTGAGCGGAGTTCACTTGCTAAATTTTAAATAACAGTACGTCTACGTATCTCCTTGTCATGGATGAGGGGTCGTCAATAAGCATAACATATCGGGCAAATTACACTTTTACAAACACTGTCATACATTGCCCGACAAAGGGACAAATCGAAATTACAATATATAAACGATCACAGGGCACTCATCGAGTTGATTGTAAGAAAACTTGGTAAGTAAAATCGGGAGATGTGGGCAATATATATTTACAGATGTCCAGAAAAATAGTTTAATTTAAAAAAAACAAAAAAGCCAAATGTTGATTTTTGATAGTGAATTCATATGAGAAATTCTCAAATGAACAAGTACACCATTACTGACAAATTAAAAATGAGCATACACCTTAAGCACGGGGAATCTTTTTACGACCATGATATCATAAACTTTGAAGGGGACCACCAAAGGACTATTGACACAAAGTTTGGTTCCTATTAGCTCATTGGTTTTAGAGAGGAAGATCTTTGGATGCATTTCCCATAGGGTCCCTATGTCAAACTTTGTTCACCGCTGGCAGCTATCTTGGATGAGGTGGGGACATCTTCGACACCATTTTTGAAAGGGACCTCCCAAGAAATATTGTTACCAAGTTTGGTCACAATTGGCCCAGTGATTTCAAAGGAGAAGATCTTTGAATGTATTCCCATAGGGTCCCTATGTTAAACTATGTTTCCCGCTGGCGGCCGTCATTGATGAGATGCGGACAAGCTGGACACAAACTTTGAATGGGACCACCCTAGGACTATTGCGACCAAGTTTGGTCCCAATGGGCTCAATGGTTTCAAAAGAGAATCTTTGAATGCATTTCCAATATGGTCCCTTTGTTAAAATATGTTCCCCGCTGGCGGCCATCTTGGATGAGGTGCATACAAGCTTGACACAAACCTTAAAGGGGAACACCTGAGGACAATTGTGACTAAGTTTGGTCAAAATTGGCTCAGTTGATTTAGATAAGACCCTTGAATGCATTTCCCATAGGGTAACTATGTTGCAATATCTTCCCAGCTGGCGACCATCTTGGTTGAGGTACCGACAAGCCGGACACAAACTTTGAAGGGGACCAACAAAGGACTATTGTGATTAAGTTTGGTCCCAATTGGCTCTGTGGTTTCAGTTAAGATCTTTGAATTCATTTCCCATTAGGTCCCTATGTTAAAATATGTTCCCTGCTGGCGGCTATCTTGGATGAGGTACGGGCGAAGCCTGACGCAAAATTTGAAAAGGATCACCCAAGGACTATTGTTAAGAATTTTGGTCGCAAATTGGCTCAGTGGATTCAGAGGACAAAATCTTTAAATGTATTTTCCAAAGGATCTTTATGTTAAGCTATGTTTTCCGATAACGGCCATCATAGTTGATGTGCGGACTAGTCGGTCAAAAATTGTAAAGGGAAATATCCAAGGACTGTTGTGACCAAGTTTGGTTCTAAAGTGGTTTCAGAGGAGAAGATCCTTGAAAGTTAACGACAGAAGCGGATGGACGGACGGGCGGACGACGGACGCCAAGTAATGGCAATAGCTAACCCTGGTATAGCCAGGTGAGCGGAAAGAGAGAATCAGAAAAAAAATGTAAAGCAAAATGATAATACACGGTTGTACAAGAAGACACAATGATGTGTTATGTAATTCAACTGTTTTATTTACTTGCTACGGAACTAAGCTAAAATATCTGTCACTGATGATAAGACATAAAAACGTGTGAATACACCTTTCTGGGATGTATATTACCAAGCGATTGAAATTTTTAAATTTCAAGCGCAGCAAAGGACACTGTACAACAATTATTAGCTGCAGGAGATAAGCCTACTTACGTTAAGAAGTAATGACCCCTTTTGTATGATAGTACTTTGTCGGGTAAGGTAACTCCGAATATAGTTACCAGTCAAACATTATACACAGGAAGACTGCAGAGTTATCGACATTTAATACTATCGTGACTCGGAAACAATTGCAACGTTACTACCAATTAAAATTACCATGTAAAACAAAGGATAACAGGAAACACCTCTCTATTTCATACAAAAAAATCTACAAATTTGCGAGCCAGTTTGCTTCAATGCAGTGACGTATTTCTGAAAGCTGATGTCAAGAGGAATCTATAGAAAATAATCACATAACATTTTAATGAAAATAGAAATTTCAAGTATTTTGTATCTTATTTGCAGCTTTGGTCCTCCCCTGGTCGGAGTAGATATTAGCTGTTTTTATGAAAATTCTAAGCTCTTAAAACATTTATAAAAATACGGAGAATCATTACGTGTATTGAACTTGCTACATGTAGATGTCCTTGGTACTGAATCTGGCCTCCTTTTCCATATTTTTGGTAATGAGTACTCCTTTCTGACAATTTTTGGATTATTACTTTTCCTATTATTTGATTCTAATCCCACTTTAGGTTACTTCTTAAAACACTTGTACAGCCTAGCAAAATTTACAGTTTATTATCGAAATCCACTAAGTAAATTAAATTTACAGTATTTCGTTACTATGCATCTATAGTAAGGGAAAAATACAGGTTGCTCTTTACAACAATCTACATTAGGTATTGGAACAAGTACTTATTAAGGTGGTACGGGGGTCTAAAATTCTGTCAGATAGAATTTTCTGATTTTTTCATGATTTACCCTTTGTAGTTAGAGCATACAGAAAATAAAATAAAAATAAGGGGTCACCGGCCATATAAGAATGAAATATGAAATGTAAAAATCTGCTATTTTGATTGAAATAATAGGGAAAATTAGCGAATTTTAACAAAATTTTAAATTATTTTTGTTACATCAGATAGAATTTTTTTAAATTTTGTAAATTAATAGCTTATTTACTGTTCTTCAATTTCCATGAATAAAATTTGGGGGTCACCGAACTTACAGTACTGTGCAACGTAGCCCTTACCGTTTGACGAACGCGAAACGGATTGCTGACGGGACGTGAACGGATCGCTGACGGGAACGTGACGGGACGGGACGGGACGAATCGATTCACGTCTATAACAGTTCACGTCCAGGTACTCGTCATTTGACGAATACAATTCGTCAATTGACGAGAGACGACTCGTCATTTAATGATATGCAAATAATCACTGGATTAATAGATAATTGAAATTTTCCAATGAAACGAAACGAATTCAATCGTGATAACGGTTTAATACAAAATTAACATTGACAGTGACTGGGAACAGTCCAATGCTTTAACAGTTTAATTTGATATGAAAAAATACATAAATTGAAAATAAATAGCTAAATTTCCATTCATTTTGTTAAGAACTCCACCAAAATACAGAAAATGATAAAAAATGTCAATCAATTTTAATCAAATAATTTTTTTAGTAATTGCAAATGAACCATTCAGTGCGGAACTTTCCCTTTACATATTATTTTGTAAAAAAATTCACGAAAATGAAAACATGTGATAAAAAAAAAATTACTTATCAATCTTCATTTTAGTCATTACATATAAACCGGTCAGTGTGAAACTTTCCTTTTAAACATTATTTTGTTAAAAATTCCATGAAAATAAAAAATGTGATAAAAAATTACTTATGAATCTCCATTTAAGTCATTACACAAACACTGGTCAGTGCAAAACTTTCCTTTTACACATTATTTTGTTAAAAATTCCATGAAAATCAAAAAATGTGATAATAAATTACTTATAAATCTACATTTCAGTCATTACATATACACCGGTCAGTGCAGAACTTTCCTTTTACACATTATTTTCTAAAAAATTCCATGAAAATGAAAAAAAAAGATAAAAAATTACTTATGATTCTTTATTTTTGTCATTACAAATACACCGGTCAGTGCGAAACTTTCCTTTTACACATTATTCTGTTAAAAATGTCATGAAAATAAAAATATGTGATAAAAAAATTTTTTATGAATTTACATTTTAGTCATTATGTATACACCGGTCAGTGCGAAACTTTCTTTTTACACATTATTTCGTTAAAAATTCCATGAAAATGAAAAAAATGTGAGAAAAAATTACTTATGAATCTACATTTTAGTCATTACATATACACCGGTCATTGCGGAACTTTCCTTTTAAACATTATTTTCTTAAAAATTCCATGAAAAATCAAAAAATGTGATTAAAAAATTTCTTTTGAATTTTCATTTTACTCATTACATAGACATCAGTCAGTGCAAAACTTTCCTTTTACACATTATTTTGTTAAAAATTCAATGAAAATGAAAAAATGTGATAAAAAAATTACTTATGAATCTACATTTTAGTCATTACATAAACACCGGTCAGTGTTGAACTTTCCTTTTACACATTATTTCCTTAAAAATGTCATGAAAATGAAAAAAATGTCATAAAAAATTACTTATGATTCTTTATTTTGGTCATTACAAAGACACCAGTCAGTGCGAAATTTTCCTTTCACACATTATTCTATTAAAAATGTCATGAAAATAAGAAAATGTGATCAAAAAATTACTTATGAATTTACATTTTAGTCATTACACATACACCGGTCAGTGCGAAACTTTCCTTTTACACATTATTTTGTTAAAAATTCCATGAAAATAAAAAAATGTGATAAAAAAATTACTTATGAATCTCCAGTTTAGTCGTTACACATACACCGGTCAGTGCAAAACTTGTATTTTGCACATTATTTTGTTAAAAATTCCATGAAAATAAAAAAAATGTGATAAAAAATTACTTATGAATCTCCATTTTAGTCATTACACATACACCGATCAGTGCGAAACTTTCCTTTTACACATTATTTTGTTAAAAATTCCATGAAAATAAAAAAAATGTGATAAAAAAATTACTTATGAATCTCCATTTTAGTCATTACACATACACCGGTCAGTGCAAAACTTGTATTTTGCGCATTATTTTGTTAAAAATTCCATGAAAATAAAAGAAAATGTGATAAAAAATTACTTATGAATCTCCTTTTAGTCGGTACACATACACCGATAAGTGCGAAACTTTCCTTTTACACATTATTTTGTTAAAAATTCCATGAAAATAAAAAAAAATGTGATAAAAAATTACTTATGAATCTCCATTTTAGTCATTACACATACACCGATCAGTGCGAACTTTCCTTTTACACATTATTTTGTTATAAATTCCATGATAATAAGAAAAATGTGATAAAAAATTACTTATGAATCTCCATTTTAGTCATTACACATACACCAGTCAGTGCAAAACTTGTATTTTGCACATTACAATGTATTTTGTTCAAAATTCCATGAAAATAAAAAAAATGTTATAAAAATTACTTATGAATCTCCATTTTAGTCATTACACATACACCGATCAGTGCGAAACTTTCCTTTTACACATTATTTTGTTAAAAATTCGATGAAAATCAAAAAATGTGATAAAAAATTACTTATGAATCTCCATTTTAGTCATAACACATACACCGGTCAGTGCGAAACTTTCCTTTTACACATTATTTTGTTAAAAATTCCATGAAATTAAAAAAAATGTGATAAAAAATTACTTATGAATCTCCATTTTTGTCATTACACATACACCGATCAGTGCCAAACTTTCCTTTTACACATTATTTTGTTAAAAATTCCATGAAAATAAAAAAATGTGATAAAAAATTACTTATGAATCTCCATTTTAGTCATTACACATACACCGGTCAGTGCGAAACTTTCCTTTTACACATTATTTTGTTAAAAATTCCATGAAAATCAAAAAATGTGATAAAAAATTACTTAGGAATCTCCATTTCAGTCATTACACATACACCGGTCAGTGCGAAACTTTCCTTTTACACATTATTTTGTTAAGAATTCAATGAAAATGAAAAAAATGTGATAAAAAAATTACTATTGAATCTCCATTTTTGTCATTACACATACACTGGTCAGTGCAAAACTTTCCTTTTACACATTATTCTGTTAAAAATGCCATGAAAATGAAAAAATGTAATAAAAAATTACTTATAAATCTACATTTTAGTAATTACATATACACCGGTCAGTGCAAAACTTTCCTTTTACACATTTCCATGAAAATGAAAAGAAGTGATAAAAAATTACTTATGATACTTTTTTTAGTCATTACAAATACACCGGTCAGTGCAAAACTTTCCTTTTACACATTATTCTGTTAAAAATGTCATGAAAATAAAAATATGTGATAAAAAAATTACTTATGATTCTTTATTTTAGTCATTACATATACACCGGTCAGTGCGAAACTTACCTTTTACACATTATTTTGTTAAAAATTCCATGAAAATAAAAAATGTGATAAAAAATTACTTATGATTCTTTATTTTAGTCATTACATATACACCGGTCAGTGTGAAACTTTCGTTTTACACATTATTTTGTTAAAAATTCCATGAAAATAATAAATTTGTGATAAAAAATTACTTATGATTCTTTATTTTAGTCATTGCATACATACCGGTCAGTTCGAAACTGTCCTTTTACACATTATTTTGTTAAAAAAAACTACTTATGATTCTTTATTTTAGTCATTACAAATACACCGATCAGTGCGAAACTTTCCTTTTACACATTATTCTGTTAAAAATATCATGAAAATAAAAATATGTGATAAAAAAATTACTTATGATTCTTTATTTTAGTCATTACATATACACCGGTCAGTGCGAAACTTACCTTTTTACACATTATTTTGTTAAAAATTTCATGAAAATAATAAATTTGTGATAAAAAATTACTTGTGATTCTTTATTTTAGTCATTGCATACATACCGGTCAGTGCGAAACTGTCCTTTTACACATTATTTTGTTCAAAATTCCATGAAAATGAAAACAATAACATAAAAGATCACTCGTAAATGTTCATTTAGTCATTACATATATACACCGGTCAGTGCCAAACTTTCCTTTTACACAGTATTTTGTTCTAAATTCCATGAAAATGAAAGATTTTAATATAAGATCAATTAGAAAATCTTTATTTTAGTCATAACAAATGCACTGGCCAGTGCAAAACTTTCATTTTACAAATTATTTTGTTCAAAATTCCATGAATATGAACAATTTTGGTAAAAAAGGGACACTTATAAACCTTCATTTGAGTCATTGCAAATCTACCAGTCAGTGCAAAACTTTTGTTATACACATTAGTTTGTTTAAAATTCCAATATGTCCAAAAATACATAGTTAAAACTGACTTGTGAAACTTTTAGTCATGACAAATGCACCGATCAGTGAGAAATTTTCCCTTTACACATTATTTTCTTTAAAACTCGATGGAGATGGCAAATTTTGATGAATAACACCCGTCAATGCAGAAGTTCCTTTCGAACTTTATTGTATTAAAGACTCCATGAAAATGAAAAAAAAACATATCATAAGCAATTATTTATTGATAGCAAAAAGATTGATCTGTTGCGATGATGTACCGATCGTGTATGCACTGAGTGAAACGAATCTATATTTCGCAAAATCTTCAACCCGAGATATCACGTGATAAATGAACGTTTCTGGACGTGAGTTGGACGAATAGGGTTCTCGTCATCCGTCACGTTTCGCGTCAATTGACGAGTTGGACGAATAACAAGTCGTAACGTTAATTAACTGATCGCTGACTGACCGCTGACTGCTGCCTGACGAACGGGTGACGGGTGACTGATTGTTTTTTCTGTAAGGGCTACGTTGCACAGTACTGTATTTTTGAATAAATCGCAAAAAAATCATTTTTTCCTATTATTTCTATACAAATTATCTCCCCTTAATGGAACAGGTGTTAGCTGAAAGGTTCAATATTTTGCGTGGTTATTTTATAAAAGTGGCATATTTCATCAAATTAAACTATTATAATACATTGAAAATGGTTTCGGCAACGTTCCCATAGCGAATTCCATTTTAAGTCACATGCGCAAGAATTATGCGCAATTTTAAACTCCCGTACTACCTTAAGTTCCCAATTCAACATTTTAAAGGATCCCTTTATGCCAGATTTCTCATTAGAGTAACTTGCTCTTCCTTAGACACAGGAGAATTCCTCCATTTAGAAGTAATAATCTTAAAGCTTGAGCAGAGATTACACAATATTATCTGGTGTAATGGTTGTCAAACAAGGCTTTTGGTATATATATAGCCTTTGTTGATTTCGTCCCTTCAGCTATTCTATGACCGTCACCCCACATCACAGATAGATATAAAATGTCGGCTTTACAAATGAGAACGGACATTTTCAGACAGATTCGCGTCTTCCTGAATTTGGCAATATCGATTTTGACCTCACCTTGGATTGACCAACTGACAGTGTGGGTGGCTGGTGCTGTATACAGAACAGGACAGTCTACCCTTCCGGAGCACCTGATATCACACTTTTTTTTTTTTTTTTTTTTTTTTTTTTTTTTAAGAGTTCACACTGTTAGTGCTTAAGTTGTGAGTATTGTATTTGTGATGTTCATGTGTTAATGTTCTTTGTAAATATAAACATGATAAAGGCTTATTACAACATCGCACCAAATTAATCCTTTTGAGATTTGGGATACATTTTTGTACTTACAGTACAGATGAAATGTGCAAAAAAACAAAAAAAAAACAAAAACAAAAAAACAAAAAAAACAAAAAATATTTTTGGGGAAAGCGAAATTCAAAGAGACAGAATTGTGTTCTCGTGTCTATTTGACCTGTTATCAAAGACTTATCACTTATAAAAATCATTCAGCATAATTTAGCTTATATTTTCAATCATTCCATAAAGTTTTGTTATGATCTGTCCAATAACAAGCTAAAAATCTAGCGCCGAAAATCATTGTTCCGGATCCTGGACTTACGATGACATGATTAAGACACTGAATCTTTTGCTAGAAAACATTTTTGTTCTTTTTGAGAACATTGTTTTTCAACAGGTCATTGAAATTCCCATGGTGCAAACTGTGTACCTCTCATTGCAGACCTTTTTCTGTTCTGTTACGAAAAAGACTTATGAAAATACTACAAAATGGAACAAAACAATGATCAACTCATTTCAATTTTTAATTCTAACAGCAGGTATATGGACGATATCCTTACAATTGACCCTCGTCAGTTTTTTTACCTCATTTGCCCACATAAACTAAAACTTAGTAAAGCAAACGATGATTCTAAACTGCCCATTTTCTCGATATAATTATCGTTGACTCTGGTAAAAATTAAAACTAAAATTTATGATAAAAGAAATGATTTTGATTTCATTATTACTAATTTCCCTTTTCTTGATGGCGACGTTCCAGTACAAAATGTACCTCAATCGTACTTGGTTTATTTATCTCAACTATTACTATTCGCACGCTTCTGTTCTACTTTTGACGACTTAAGGTAGTTCGATCCTAATAAAAATTTCAGACAGAATTTTTTTTCTTTTAAGATATTTTGTAGGTCTAAACCTATATGTTCCAAAAATAAAATAAAAATGACATGTCACCGATCATCTTTTCCTGTTATCTGACTTTGAAATTCAGGCCAAATTCAGTATTTTGTCAGCTATATTTACAAAGAATATATAGGGAACTGTTAGAACATGCTTATTGTTTATCTTTCATAAAAAATAAATATCAGACAGATTTTTTTATTTTTTGATATTTCAGAGATATATAACTTAGCTATCTTTTACGCTGAAAAAATCTACATGTCACCGTTCGATTAAGAAAGTTATTTGATATAGTTTACGAAATAGACAATATTTACAGGAAAGGGGAGCTAATTCGCGGGAAAGTGTATGTCAATCTATTATGACATCACAATGAATAGGCCAATACAAGATTATTCCGGCTTGAAATTCAAGTCAATTCCGCATCTGATTCGTGTTACACAAATGCGCCAATCGAATGCGCCGTGTATTAGTGTCGATCTACCTTAAATGAACGTAACCTTACTATCACATCCAAACTTTTACAACAAGGTTACAGATTTCATAAATTGTAATCACATTTATATACGGTGTTACTTTCAAACAGCTTATTAATAAGGGCATATCTCACTAGTTCATACGGAAATGCTGTTGAAAATGTCAAAAACAGATGAAGAATCCAGCCAAAACTTGGACGTAATTTACATTCTTTACGTATTAGGGGATATTGATAGGATATTGACAGGATAATTCCGTTGAATTGGCTTTTGGATCCAATGACCTGCAAATTTTACAAGTATACTGGCCTCTCATTGATACTGCCGATGTCTACTGAAATCCATGATAATTCTTTACCAAATCATTCTTCAAGCAGGCTCCTTGAGATAGCCTGCAGTTTCGTGGTGAGCATTTCTTCACCCATCTTTCTAAATTACGTTTTTTCTTATTCTTTCCTTCTTAAGATTGTTTTCGTGGAGTTAGTTGTCTAACTGTATTGAGTTTTATTCATATGTTTATTAGACTATAGGGAAACGTGATAGCGAAAGGAGAGGTTTGGGTACCCCTAAACCGGTTTAACCCTACCTCTAGCTCTTGCTAGTGTGGGGACCAAGTCCGGCTGTCCCGAGTTCCTAACGTTGTTTACGTTTGCATTTCGTCATTTTTTGTGCTTTTCTTGTACAATCCCCTTGTGATTGTAATTTTAGGCTATTGTAAGTGTTTCCTGTTATCTTCTCTACATTAACTCATAATGAAATTACCTAATAAATTTCTAAAATTACCAACTTTTCTATCTTTTTTCAAAACTGTTAAAATATACATTTATACGCTATGAAAATGATAATATTTGTTAATAAATGAGTTTACCCATAAGTGTTTTGCCC
>MJUU01052400.1:0-12087 GCA_002080025.1 Modiolus philippinarum
CCCCCAACCCCAATGGCTCTCGGTTAATTAATGTTGCGTACTCGATTTTGGAGTTCGTTATTTTAGCTTATATTACATACTAAGGTTGGAACTGTGTCTGAAGAAAGGTTTTATTCACTTGAAAAACGTATGTATCAATAGCCGGCCCACATTTGTTTACAGCTACCCCGGTAGTTCAAATAAGAAAGTATTTTTTGTTTCCAAGTATCGCCAGGAGACCATATATATTATTTTTATAGATATTTGAACAGCATTTTTCACTATATATTGTATAAAAAAAAAAGATAAAGCATGTACACGATTATGATGACTATCAATTGTGCGGCACCCTATCATACAATATGGAGATAATCAGTCTGTTTTAATCAAACGATACTGTAAATGGTAAATAGTTTGTGGAAAACAGATATCTTTTTAGCTCACCTGGCCTAAAAGGCCATGTGAGCTTTTGCCATCACTATGCGTCCATTGTCCGTCGTGCGTCTGTCTGTCTGTCTGTCAACAATTTCAAAAATCTTCTCCTCTAAAACCACTGGTCTAAATGTAACCAAACTTGGCCTGAATCATTATCAGGGTATGGCTTCTCAAACTGATGTTCAGTTTGTCCCTCTGTCGAACAAGATGGCCGCCATTGCTAAAAATAGAACATAGGGGTAAATTGCAGTTTTTGGCTAATAAGTCGAAAACCGTTACAGATATCAAAAATCTGACATGTAATAGAAATGATCAGCATGATGAGATCTATCCACTGTGCAATTTTGAAGAAAATCTGAAACTCATCTCGGAGTAATAGCCCTTTTTCCGTTAAATTTTCAAAATTTTTGCAGTTTTTATTTCAAAAAGTGTAACAGATCGAGGTCAAGTGTAAAATACAAAAATGTTCAGCATATCAATATCTACCCACCCTGAAGTTTTGAAGAAAATCCATAAACCTTTGTAGGAGTTATTGTCCTTTTTTTCACCGAATTTTTTAAATTTTCGTATTTTTCATCTTTTATTTCCAAAATTATAGAAGATGAAGGATAAGTGTAAATTGATGAAATGTTTGCCATGCTGTGGCGACTTCAAAACTGATGTTGAAAATTGTTCCTTGACCGCCATTTTCAAAATGGCCGCCAAAAAAGGCGGGAAAATTCAACATTGTCCGATTTCAATGAAATTTGGTTTCCAAATAGATATTGATGTTGCGACTTCAAAACTGATGTTGAATATTGTTTGTTGACTGCAAAACTGGTGCAGAACGTTTTTTGTCAAAAAAAGCCCAACAAAGAAATATAGTAAAACATGATCAGACTTTAAAAACAGTTCAAACTATTGGAGGTGTTTGAGCTACGAAAGTTTGAGAAACTGAAGATCAACTGTATAACATACAATGTTGCCTTGATTGTGGAAACTGAAAGCCAGGTGAGCGATACAGGCTCCTGGGAGCCTCTGGTTTTTCAAATTTTACATATTTACATTCTGGTCGAGACGTTCTGACGAGGTTCAACGTAGAAGGACGGTGAAACCCTTGTACATTTCTTCGAACACACGACAAGGGAGATTAATTTCGTCTTCACTTGCAAATATTTTTTATTTATGACAGTAAGATTTGAATTGGTAATAGACAGGTCAACAAGTGTGAACATTTCAAATGATGTCATTTATGCGCAGTTTGTTGCCATCATATGCACCACTGACTCGTTTTTATAAAATTATTACCCACTTTGTTTTATTTGTCTTCTTTTGGTAATTGTTAATATCAGTGTTAGCTATATAGTGTTTTTTTGTCACTGTGTCGTTCGTTTCTTCTTATTTCCTTATTTCAACATTGTTTGTCATGTTACTTACATTATGTTGCCTAATCATCGTCAGGTTTGGGGGAATTTTGAATACGAAATTTAACGTCTCCTGTCTTTCAGGTTCGATATTTGTTGCCTATGGGTATTAGGCCTATGATAGCTCGGGACGATTTTAATGCGATTTCGCATAATGCCCACATCGGCCCATGGTGTTGCTAGCCCAGGTCTCGATTTAAACTATACTTTGAACTGAGATTTGTCAACATAGTGAAGGAGTTGCGGGAATTTAATTTTTATGAAATTGTATTCCTGATTCACTATATATCTAGTTTACAACCCTTTTAAAGGAAATATGCGTGTGTTACGGCACATATTGTCGCCCCTGCACATATTGTCGCCGGCGACAATATGTGCAGACCTTTTCGGCATATATTGTCGCCGGCGACAATATGTGCTGGACATTAACGGCACATATTGTCGCCGGCGACAATATGTGCCGTTTTGGTCAATGCCATTTAAACGTCATCGGGGGCGACAATATGTGCCGTATATATGGGCACATATTGTCGTCACAAATAAATAATAAATTATTAAATATGCAAGTATATATATACCTTTGAATCTGAAATTGTTCAATTGACATAGATACGCTTTTTAAACAATTGACTGAATGCACTGATCTTTCGGAAGCATACATTATGTCTGAAATTCATTAATGGTTTAAAGAGAGTTTAATGATAACTTGCAGCTCCGCATTATATTCCATGTTACTAAATTTGATATTCATCATTCTATTAAATTTTGATTCATTTTTTTCCAGCTGATTGAGAATATAATATCAATAAAAGACAGAGTAAATAAAGTTCAACCTGACTGTTTTGGTCATCAGATTAAAAATGAGATGAATTAATTACATGTACAGTCAAACCTGCCTTAGTGACAAGGTGTATTAAGTGACCTGTCTTATCTGACCAAGTTTTCTTTATCCCAATGTAGTGATTTTCAATTGATTTAACCTGAATTAAGAGAAACCTTTTATAGAGTTCACATAGGAGGTCACATCAGACAGGCTTGGCGGTATTGGGGGATAACCATTTGATTTTCAGGGGGGGGGGGCTTGGATAATTTTGTAAATATACAATTTAATATTATAATCTTTCTTGTCGAGAAAACAAATAATTTAATGTTGATTTGAAGAATAAATTTTTTATTGAAAATGAAAATAAATAATGCTATATGAGATTAGGTGAAAATAAACATTTAACTTCAAATTTTTATGAAAATATATAAGTAAATTTTCTAAGCAAAATTGCCTAAGCCTCCCCCTGAAAATCAAATGGTCGTCCCTTATTATAGCGACAGATGACACTTTTTAAAATAAAATGTGAAACGTATATCTCATGTGCAAGGACAAGATCTACTTAGCTACAGTAAATAATTATTCTCATTTATTACAGTAATTGCCATTTTTTGTCGCTATTTCACATTTTTACCCCTTTTAGCTCATCTGGCTAAGCCATGGTGAGCATTTGCTATTACTTGGCGTCCATTGTCCGTCGTTAACATTTCATTCAATTTTTTCTCCCCTGAAACCACTGTGCCAATTGGAACCAAACTTGGTCACAATAGTCCTTCGGTGGTTGAATCAAAAAATTGTGTCTGGCTTGTTTGTACCTCATCCAAGGAGGTCGCCAGCGGTAAACATAGTTTAACGTAGGGACCCTATGGGAAATGAATTCAAAGATCTTCTCCTCTGAAACTAAAGAGCCAATTGGAACCAAACTTGGTCACAATAGTTCTTTGGTGGTTCTCTTGGGTTTGTTATTTTTATGTTCGTACCTTATCCATGATGGCAGCCAGCAGGGAACATACTTTTAACATAGGGCCCTATGGAAAATACATTCAATGATCTTGTTTTCTGAACCCCTTAGTCAATTGGAACAAAAATTAGTCCCATGAGTCCTTGTTTGGTCCTCTTCAAAGTTTGTGATTTTTATGTTCGTACCTTATCCAAGATTGCTGCCAGCGCTGAACATAATTTGGGAAATGCATTCAAAGATCTTCTCTATAAGTACTAAGCCAATGGGAATCAAACTTGGTCACAATAGTCCTTGGGTGGTTCTTCAAAGTTTGTGATTTTCATGTTCTTACTTAATCCATAATGGCAGCCAGTGTTGAACATACGTTTGTAGTTTAAGATAGGGACCCTATGGGAAATGCATTCAGAGATCTTCTTCTCTGAAAATATTAAGCGAATTGGAATCAAACTTGGTCACAATAGTCCTTGTTTGGTCCCCTTCAAACTTTGTGATTTTTCTGTTTTTACCTCATTCAAGAAGATCGCCAGTGCGGAACATAGTTTAACATAGGACCCTATGGGAAATGCATTTAAAGATCTTATTTTCTGAAACTCTTTGAATAATTTCTGTTACATTTAGATATAATATTCCTAGGGTGGCCCTCTTCAAAGTTTGTGAATTTAACGTTCGTTTCTCATCCAAGATAGCTGCCAGCGAGGAACATAGTTTTAACATAGGATATTGTGCAGCATAGGAACAAGCTGAGCGATCCAGGCTCTTGAAAGTCTCTTGTTTGGTTGATATTATATGTAATTCTTTCGCTGAACAGAAACTGAAAATATCTAATTTTGAATTTAATACATTTTCTGATTGGTTAAAAAGTTAAGGTTTATTTCCACTGTTGCCATTGTCACTACAGAAGTTTTACGGTCGTCTCCGTGATTGGACCGTTCGTTACAATGTTTCTATTTCACAATTTATAGATGTTTCTCCCGTTAGAACGGTGAACAGAGATATAAGTACATTTGTATAGGAAGAGAACAAGCATACATTTTTTTGTGGTATATGAATCAGAATATAAGAAAAAATATACAGAGGAGGACGTGATTAAAATGGAAGAGTGTCTGATCGAGAATATATTTGTCCAGTTTTTAAGACTTGTTTTTAAACAGAATGTCGGAATTTCAGTGGACACAAACTGTGCACCTCTTTCATCCGATCTGTTTCTCCGCTCTTATGAAGCTGAATTCATCAAAGGATTCTTAGAAATAGGAATAAAAAGCTAACCAAATCCTTTAATTTCAGCTTCCGTTATATAGATGATATTTTGTCAATAACCAACCCTCGCTTTGGTGATTTTCTTCATCTTATGTACCCGAAAGAGCTCGAAATTCAGGATACTACAGACAGTGCCACATCGGCCTCATTCCTTGACCTTCATCTTGAAATTGACAATAGGGGTAGGCTAGAAACTAGACTGTATATGATACACGCGATGACTTCACTTTTCCAATTAGTCAACTTCCCATTTCTTTGTAGCAACATTCTAACAGAACCTGCATATGGAGTTTACATCTCCAAACTCATTCAAACTCAAGGGCATGTGGTCGATACAGTGACTTTCTTGATAGAGCCCCGTTGCTCACAAATAGGCTACTTAAACAAGGGTGTGTTACCCTTTACTTGAAGTCATCGCTGCAGAAGTTTTACGGTCGACACCATAATCTTGTGGACCGCTACGGGATATCTGTTTCCAAGATGACAAAAGATCTATCCCTTCAACAGCCCAAGATTGTTGTTTCCTCCACTGGATTTAACTTTACTTCCGGATTTGACGTGTTCAACATGGCGAGTGTCTTATAAGAAGCAATTGATGCTTACTCTACCGGTGAAGCTGATCTCATCCATGGTTTTATATTGGGTCCGTGTTGTTAATCTGTGTATGTGTCTCTATTTTTCTCTACTGTTCCGTACTTGTGTGATGTCTTTGTATCTGTGTTTCCAATGTTGCCATTGTCTTTGGATTATTATTATTTTAGACTGACGGTTCGGTTTTCACTTACTTCACAAATGCGAATAGTCATCTTTTAGTAGACCAAGAGTTTATAACCGAGTTGTCAGACATCGACTATGACAATGTCAGACTTTTCATTGGCAGATCATACTTACCCTTTCGGAGCAAATGATGATATCTCAAAATTTTCGCACTGAAAGTGCTTAAGTTTTGTGGGGTTTTCGTTTATTTTTTTTTGTATGTGTAAGGGTGTCTTAATTTTAGTTCTGTGTTCTTTGGATTTTTTATTTTAAATTTTCCCTTTCTTAATTTTTGCCTCGTTTTTCGTTTGCCGATGTATCCAGTACAGCTTGCTCATATTTAATTCAATAGTTAAAATGATGTAGTGTGTACCTTTAATGGGTACATGTGACCACTTATTACATATACATATAACCTTTTAAAATAAGAGTTTGACTATTTATTATAAGCGTTTAAAGCAATAGTATATGCATCCATTTTTTATTATACTAACTTGATCATTTATATATGGGTATGAGTCTTTATTATATATGTGCACGACCATTTGTTATATACACGTGACCATTTAACATATTTGCATGACCGTTTAATACAAGTGGTTGGCACTTTATTTTCTACAATTGATCCTTTTTATGTTCAGTTGACCTTTTATTATATGTGTTTAGCCTTTTATTATATGTGTTTAGCCTTTTATCCTTTAAATTTATCTACTGAAGCCTTTATAATACATTCTTGACTCAATATTATAATGACATATACTTTAAGGCAGCTATGGCGTTCTATATTTTTTAATGTTATACTTTGCTCACTTAATATAGATATAGTGATGATGTTCTTTCCATCAATAACGCATGTTTTGCTAAATGAATCCAATTAATATATCCGACAGAACTAGAGATAAAGGAAACGACAGAAACCGCTAGATCTACATCTTTTTTGGACTTACATCTCGAATTTGACGAAAATGGCCATCTCAGTTCTTAAATCTAGGACAAAAGGGACGATTTTAATTTCAAAATTATCAATTTCCCTAACATGGACACATATATTCCAGCTTCTCCTGCTAACGGAGTATATGTTTCACAGTTGATTCGTTACGCGAGAGCTAGCACAAATCATACAGACTTTTTCATTAGACATAATTATCTCCCTGACCGCCTTATTAATCAAGGCTTCAAAAATTCCGTCTCATACGATCATTAAAAGGTTCTTCTATAGATATCAGGCCCTTATGATTTGTCTTTTTGACTCATGGACTTCGGCTGTAGACAAGTCTGTTCGTTAATTTTGTTATAACCCCGATTTCCACTCTTCAAGTCACGTTTCTTATTTTGTCAGAACAAAACGAGAAATGTTTGTAAAGGAGCTTCCTTACATCATTCCTGTACAGTTTGGTTGACTTTGCTTCAGTATTTTTAGAGGAGATGATCAAAATATGTTTTTCTTTTAGGGTCAAATGTTGAACTATGCTCAGCGATGGCGGTCGCGTTTTTTTTGTCTGGTCCGACATAAAAAGCATATTTGGTAATAAACCTTCCATACATCTTTTTTGTAAAGCTTTGTTAAATTTGTTCCAAAAGTATCAGAGAAGATGTTCAACATGTGAAGAGCTAACGGACGGACGACAGACACAAAGTGACGGCAAGAGCTCACACTTACTCTTTGGGTCTGATGAGCTAAACAACAAATAGTTCCAATATCAATAAAACTTTGCTTTTGCTTACCAAAACGATGTTCCAGATTTAGATACGAGTCCGAAAGTTTTTTTTAGGTTATTTTGATACATTTTAAGTGAAATTATATTACTAGGACGGTACCTCACTGTATATAAAGCTTCATTACCTTCTGTGGAGCAGTTAAAGATGCGTTTCGCTTACTTACAAGCTGTTACATAAGGACTTTTGCCAAATTTCTAAGGTCCATAACATGATATGCAATTCTTACATACCAACTTTCATATTTATGTTGAGTAGTTGGGAATTTGATAAGATTTTCTGATAGTATGCACTACTACAATGGGTGTAGTTGCAAAATACTAAGTTTCATTAAATCCTGCTTTGTAGTTTCAGAGGGGATCGATGTGCTGATGAACTTTGTGTCGGACAGTCGGATGGGCATGGCAGAAAGTGGAAGGGGTACATACTTATCAAGGGTCACTGTCATTTTGGCTGAAAGCTAAAGCCAATATCAATTCAAGCTAGCAAAAGGATACCACGAAGATGAGACTCATGAGTAAACATGCATTTTGTATAACTATTTAAAGTATTGTTATTGATCAATTCAATGAAAGTGAATAAAATATTATCAAGCAAAAAAGTCTCTTAAATATGAAGGAGGCCTTCTTTGCCTTCTAGCAGATGATACGGAAAGATTTATAATGGGGACGAAAGACTCATGTTCATCGATATTACTGCTGTCTTTGTCAAGCAACCTTCTATGCATTTCTTCATAGTTCATTCGGTGAGCACAATTGCATATCTTTCAGTTAAATCTATGTATCTACCAATTTTATGACAATTGATATCTCTGTCCTTAGCTGATTTTGGCTTTCCATTTAGATCATATTTAGTTATTTGTTCTCGATCAGTTTTTGAGTTTATGATCTTCCAAATGTTTAGATTTTATCTGCACTGAAGAGACATAAGTTGTCGAAATGGCCATATGCAGAATTTAAATTTACAGTAACTTAGGTATTTTGTTAGCTGGATAACAAAATACAGGAAAAAAAAGAATTTTGCAAAGAATCGCCATGTAATGTACAATCGAAATGATCAGAACCCGAGGATACATCATAGTTTATACAACCAAGAAGTTTCACTGGTGATGCTCAAAGCTTCTTGTAAAAAAAGATCTTGAAAAAAAAAACACAACTTTTGATTTTAAATCACTCTTTGATTTTTTTATTAGAGTTGAATTTCCCACCTCCCACTTTTTTGTGTTTTCCTATTTTGCTCTTTTTCCTATTATTTTTCCGGTTTCCCAATTTTTTTTACCACTTTTCCAATTTTTCAAAACCGTGTCACCCCCCTCATACATTCATGGACTTGAATTTCTCGACTTAAAACTTCGTATGTCTGAAATCAGCACTTGAAAAGCGTGATGGTTTGGTTATTCCAATGGTGAACTTCCGTTTTTAGTTCATTTGTAGTTATCACAACTCATTCACCATTTGGGCCTTTAATATGAAGAGCGATTTTGACAATAGAGCGAAATTTCTCCCTTAAATATATGCCAAGGTTATGTGCAACCAGCTACGGGGGTTTTAAGTGTGACAGACCGAAATATGTTAAATACAACTGTATCAAAAATGAAAATAGACCTGTGTTTAATGGATCCATGGTTTGTAACTGTGGATTTACCATTATTTGATTGCTATTTGCTTTACATGACTTTCCACTGTGCTTTGCGAAGGGTACCACGTATGAGCAGTCAGATCATGCTTACCTGTCTGGAGCCTTAATGGTCCCAGATTTATGTGGTATTTAACACTGCTAGGTATTTGTGACGTTGTTTTAACTTCTTGGCTTAATCTGTGTTGTTTTTATATTGTTTAATTTTTTATTCCCGCACTAGGGAATCAAAGTTCGGATATACTGTAGTTTTCTCCGTCCGTCCGTCACGTATTTCTTGAACTCTTCCATTTGTTATTTAGGAATTCAATTTAGCTGAATTAGTATCGGCAATGCATACAATACGCTTTCGGATTGGATAAAAAAAACGATATACAAAAAGGGTCAAATTTCATTTTTATATGACAAAAATTCCTCCCACATTTTCATTTTTCTTACAGAATTGTGCATGTAGTCTTCAGATGCTCAATACGCTTTTGTAATTTCGATAACGGTCCAAATTTCGGGAAATTTCCTGTAACTGTCTAAAACTAATAATCTTTCTTAATATCTGCATAAAATCATGACTTTTTTTGCAAATTTTTGGTACAAGAAATAATTGTGAACACAAACGTTTTTTTTTAATTGGTTTAAAATTTTGGTAAATTTCCAGAAATTGTTCAAGAACATTTATTTTATACGTCTATAGCGTAGAACAAAACTTTACTTAGTTCTTGCAAATATTTGAGTTTGTATGCACTAATGAAACTGATTTATCAATTTACTTTTTCAATGATGGTCATCAAATTTGCTTTGCTATCATTTAGAGTATTCCTAAGCAGTATAGCTTATTTATGACAAATTTTTGAAACCTGTCTTACTTGCGCAAATGTGAAACCTGTGTTAGTAGTAAATCACAATTATGGACGATTCGGGAACAATCATTTGATTTTAAAATAGGGGGATTAGAAGGAGACTTGGATCCGGACTATTTTTTCTCGATGAAATTTTGATCCTGGATATTTTTTAAGCGCGCTTATTTTCAAACTGTTCCCTTATTTTATCTGAACTATTGGGATCCCGGCTATTTTTTAATCCCTAAATTTGTCCTGATTTTTTTCTCAGTATAATGGATCTTTGATTTTTTTTTCAAACCCACTCCATAAAAATTAAATAGTTTTCCCTTATATCTTTACATTTAATCAAGAGCAGTAAATCATTCGTTACTAATTTTTTTTTTATCTTTATACCTAATGTATTCCATAGCTCACATTATCCGTTACATTCATGTATGATGCTTCTTTTGCCCTTGCCAGACTTTGTGTTGTTTGTACGCATTTCCCATAGGATTAAATCTTAATTTAAGTGCCTCGCCAGTCGCCACCGGCGGATCCTACATCAAAATGTGGGGCGATGGGGTGTCTAGTTGATGTTTGCAGGGTTTAGGGTAAATTCTTGCCTAAATTCTATAGGAAGTTATTTTTTCTAGAAAAAAAAGTTAAGACACTTGTTTACATGTAGCATATTATAAGAACCACTACCATTTTTTATATCCCATTGCAATTACTCTGAATTAGAGAAAGACGCCAGTTTGATTTAGATCCACGTGAAAAATCTTTAAATAAAAAAGTTACGACGGACGTAATTTGATTGCAACAGTTCGCCGTGAGCTTATAGAGGTTGATTTCTCAGAATAACAATATCATAATTAGAATACATCGAAATGAAGATTTCTCTAATTTCTAGCAAATATAAACACCTCCTGACTAATGGGTTATCGAAATGATAATCAACATGGGTATTATCTGATCTCAGTTGGCGATTGGTCAATCATGTAAATGTCTCGTGTCAGTTTCTAGAAATAGTGCAACCGGATGTTGATGAAATTAACACCTGCATCATTGTCCTGCGAAACGGTTTTTGCGTTTTTATGACTAAGATAACTGAATTTATTGATAATATGACATTTTTATTAAAACTATTATATTCAACACCCCTTTCAATGAATGGCGCAATGATACATATAGCAACGATGATAGCAACAAAATGGCGCCATACTTGAGACTGGAGATTACGGAGATCGCTTCACTTCAAATAAATTGAGTAGAAATTAGAGAAACAATCTCTAACATTGTTTTCCAGTTTATTACGACAATTTCTCACATCTCGATAGTTAAATTTTCACATTTTAAAGTTCTCGGATAAACCTCGAACTTTAAAATGTGAAAATTTAACTATCTCGATGTGAGAAATATACGTAATAAACTGGAAACAATGTTAGAGACTATATTTACAATGTAATTATGGAAAGAAAAGCACCAAAGATACCCTTACAGCTCCACTCTTTATATATGACATTCTTAATTCGCGAAACTTACAAATATTGTGAGAAAAATAGCTTATTTTCAAACCCTAAGTAGCTTTATTTGATACCATTCACTTTTATGCCCCCGACGAGAAGTTGGGGGATATTTTCTTATCCTTGTCTGTCCGTCCGTCCGTACGAATGAAAAACACAACTATTCATGTTTTTTTAGAAAGTTCGCAAACTAATTCCAACTACTTCAAAGGACTCTAACTTACAATAAGTAGATGTGCACACGCGTATCTCTTGGAATATTCAAAATGGCCGCGGTTGCCATGGAAACTGAAAAAAGGCGATACAATTCAGAGTGCCTCAAATTTGATGAAACTTTACAAGAAGGATGTGTAGCACCCATAGAAATGATTTTGGGTCTCAGAAATTTCAAAATAGCTGCCGTTGCCATGGAAACTGAAAAAAGCGGGAAAATTCAAAGTGCCTCAAAATGGATGAAACCTTATAAAAGATTGCCTAGCACCAATAGAATTGATTTTCGGGCTTAGAACTTCCCTTTTATATATTTTGGAAAAAGGGGAGGCATATTATTGTGTCCATCCATTTCCTTCTTTTCATATTGTACTGTGTCAACACCTGTATTGTGTCAACACACACTTAAATTTGTACTTGCCATATTAATTCAGGGTTCAATGAGCGGGGGCATAATTGGTTGCCATTCGGCGACAGCTCTCGTTTTGTTTTATTTTTGTTTTGTTTTTTGTTTTTTGTTTTTTTGTTTTTTGTATTTCCAGTTTTTCACAAACGTAGCATGCATGAGATTCTA
>MJUU01052402.1:8470-41505 GCA_002080025.1 Modiolus philippinarum
TTTTTTTTTTTTGACAATGTTCGCATCTATTCAAAACAAACTAAATTATGAGGGGTGATACGATAAGGGGTCATTGTAGAAAGGAGGTAAAAAAAATTGGGAAATGGAGAAAATTGTAAAAAAGGTCGGGGGATGGAACAAAATAGATGGGAGGTATGAAATAATTGTTAAAAAATGTAGTAACTGAGAAAAAGGAACCAAAAAAGGGAGATTAGCAGAAAAGAACAACCGTGCTTTGAACAGGTCAACTAAGAGATTATAATATTATTTAAATTACCCCCTTGTTTTAGTTTTTACCTGTGTAAAATTTATGAAATTGTGAAAGATTTTCTTTTATATTGATGTTAGTTTAATCTCTGCCGTTTCCAATCAATACATAATCATATGTTGGTAAAATTAAAAATGCCACCAAAAAGAAAAGAAACAGAAAACAAACATTAAAACACACACAAAAGCATCAATAAGAACTTTACACTCTTATGCAAAAAAAAAAGACTTGCTATGAGGTATGAGTAAAGCTCATTCTTGAAGGCCTCATGGTGACTTCAAGATGAAGAACAACAATAGAAGCGCTGTTCCATTGCTTATTTTTACATTGTATTTGTAGAGACTTTGTCTCATTTGCATTTACTCCATATCCCTTCATTGTTAATTGAATTTTCCTTTATATTTTCTACACCGGTTGTACTTGACATGTATTTATTTAAGGAGTCTGCAACTACTGAAATAGATTTGAGGGGTTTGTTGCACCTATCTATACCCCCTAACGCTGGCAGTTCAAAATGGGTTGGTATGTATTTCTTTGTACTGAGGCGAGTAGACTCTTATGTTAATCATTGAATAAAAAAGTTCCATTTAAAAACGCGTATAAAAATTCGAGCGAACTATTTCATTATTACCATATAACCAAAAAGAATGCCATTTATATTCACGGCCCACTATTGTCTATTATCAACAATCAGTTATCAGAAATTTTTTTTGATCTATATATTTTAATTTATAAGGGTTTTTAAAAATAGAGAACAGGATATTCATTGAAGTGCAGTTAAATTTATAATAAGCAATGACTAAAGGTAAAGGTAGATACAAAATTTAAGTTAATTAATCTGCTTTTAAAAATTATCTACTTCAGACACAGCACTAAATATCTCTTACAACTCTCAGTACAAAAATATACTACTTAAGGATGGTCACTCCCTGCTTTTTTTTTAAATTGCCTCTGACTTTCGGAATTTTCATACTTTATCAATCATAATGCATGGTAAAATTTTGCACACTGACCTCCGTTTTTCTTTTTAAAATATGACTGTGTACATCTTTGATAGAGATGTGACAATAATTGATAAAATTCTTGATATTCCTTCAATGCACTTGAAAGGTTTATTGTCTTAATGCAGAGTGAATGAAAAGTCTAATGTATCTTAAAAGCGGTCACAATAACCTTTCAATATTTGTTTTGCTTAAAATGATATATGATCGATGATATAATAAATAAAAATGATTATTTTAAAACCTTAATATAAAAAAGAATATTGAGGAGTGACTTAAACCCTATTGTTTGAAGTGTTTCTCTTTCTTAAAACATCCTTTCTTTCAACGCAAGTACATGCTTTATTCCAGTTTTGTTTTGGGAATCCTTTAGAGGCGTGATTTCAAAACAGCTCTTGAGTAAATTTTTTAAAGGACTTTCCATGCATTATTCGTTTTAGGTTTGGTTAAGACAGAAAATAAAAATTTGAAAAGCTAACTAACGACGGATACTAATCAACACCTTACATAGATACGTTTGTTAGATTGAGCTAAAAGGGACCACGTTGCTCTCAGATATGTTCATTATATTCCAAACACCAGATTTATATAGACATCAGCTTATTACTGAAAAACAAAAGAATTAAACAAAGCTGTTATGTTTTTGTTTTTCATAGTTACTATTTGAACTCCACTGGTTTATATGTAAACAAAATTTTCAAAATTTAGATATTGCAAGTTTCAAAACAACCGGTTTTCTGGTCAGCACCGAAGTATTGACTTCTGGGTTGGTGAATACCCTCGGGGACTTAGAGTTCACCGGAAGAGGCATCGGCCAATTGGTAATAAATAACTAAATACCGGAGTTGCTGTTAATTTATTTTCTGCATATACGCATTTCGACAACTTATGTCTCATCAGTGCAGATCAAACCAAAACATTTGGAAGTCCATTAACCGAAAAACATGTTAAAGTTGATAGAAATCAAATAGGCAAAGGGTTTTATTAGAAATGCCAAAATTCAGCTAAGGACAATGCTTTGCATGAGGGAGATACTCCTTAGATTTAAACAAAATTTTGCAAAATTTAGATATTGCAAATTTCAAAACAATCGGTATTCGGGTCAGCATCGAAGTACTGACTACTGGGTTGTGACTACTTTATGGCATTGCATATATTTGCCCAATTAGATAAAAACATTATTTTCACTTGAAAACAAAATAAATACCTATCGACTGCTACTATAGCGCCTTTCAAATGCAGACAATTTCCACCAGAGTGGAAATTAAATTAAACCAGTATGCAGAAGTATTTTTGATTTGCATGTGCCTGATTGTGAGCCAATAACAAGATTTGATAAGGGTCCAAAAACATATAACTTAAAGTCCCGAAATTAAGAACACTGATAGATATGAAATATAATGTTACATTGCATATATTTTTTTTCAATCAGATTGAAATTTCTTCTATGTTAGCCAAAAACGCAAAATCACAGACAAAAATAAATCACTATGTATTTTATACTGATTCCAGTGCACTGTGTGAGCATTAAAGCAAAAGATTCCAATTAGGTTGCAAGACCAGAAACAGAAGCATTAATTTACACATAGCGCATTTTTAGTTTTAATTTATATGCTCATAATAAAAATAATTTAAATTTACACATCTGCAAATATCATTAACACCAGCCCCTAACCCTATGCAGTTTACTCTTTTTTTAATTTACGCAGTTTCATTCAAATGCAGTATTGACAAAACGACCTTAAAAGGAATCGTCAAGAAGGAGAACTATTAAATAAATGTCATAAAAACGATAATTTTCTAGTTGGTGTATCTTTTACTATTTAGATCCTATTCAACTTCAAAATTTTTCCGCGATGATATCTATTAAAGAACTTTTTATGATGGTATGAGACGGAATTTTAGAAGCTTTCATTATTAGACATTTTCACCATAAGCCGAAACCGAGACCGAGACCGAAACCGAAACCAATTAACATGAAAAATATTCAACATTTAAAAGTGTTTCTGTGATATAAATCATACTGGCATAAGTCTTTTAACTATATAGATTATCCTTTCACAAAGTTTTATTCTTTTCGGGGAGTAAGCATATACGTCTAAGCGATAGTGCAGCCCATAATTAAATATTTGTGAAATGTTACATAACTTTTGATGTTTTGATATTCAAATTGTCTTCGTGTGTATTGAGTGGCAACTGTGTGGCCGGATATATATCTAGTGCAATTGGGTGGCCGGATATATATATATGACATCTGGATAAAGGTGCTTAACATACGGATTAATTGATCGTTTAGGTCCATAGGAACAATAGTCTTTTCGAAGAGATTGTTATGCACTAGTAGGTTTATGGCAAGCCAAATTGGACAAAAATACGTGATTTATTAATAGAAACAATCAATATTTAAAATAATTAATCTATAAATATTCATAATTCCATAGACCTTTTGCCAGTTCTGCAATCAACAAAATGAATTTAGCAAAACTCAGAGAGGAAGTAACTTTTGAAAAATAGCAAGAGGACAGAATGGTTCCCTGCTTGTGAAAACCAACCAAAAAATAAAACATTTTTACTCAAACGTTACGATGGCTTAACCTTTATCAGACGTTCAGTCAGCAACATAATTCAAAACCAACACCCAAATAGTGCTTACCATTTTTTAATGTGCTACGTGTTTCAAATAAGAAAAATAAACAACTGTACCAACTTGAACTGTCTTCTCAGTGACTAAGAAAGGTTTATTAAAAAATTCGAAAATATGATAACTTACTGCAGAATATATACATATTGTGTAGGGAATTACTTTGTCCAGACTGGTTAAGCACGAAGACCGTACTTTAAAACAAATGGTGATGTTTAATGTATGTTTGTCCGGTATAAGACTTATTTCCCTTTGAAAATTTGGCAAAAAACACAAAATTTGACTAGAACTGACGAGAACTCCAGTAATCGGCAAATCATCAATTGTCAATATTCATAATTCATTAATTAATATTTATAAATGGTATAAGAAATATTATTATTATATTGAATTGCAAATATCAGTAAATGAATTATTAATATAAATAAATGAATTATTAGTATTAATTGGGGGATTATTAATATTAATAGATGAATTATAAATATTTGTACATTATTTGCATATATTAATAAATGAAGTATAATATTGAAGTTTGAATATAAGAAATAAGCAGAAATTATAAATATCAAAAAGCATTGTAAGTATTTATAATTATTTTTTTTTATTTATTTAATATTTATGAATTAATTATACATATTTATAATAAAAAAATTATCAATATTTATAAATAAATTGTTAATATTTTAAATATTTACAGATTAATTATAGATATTTATAATGAAATATTAATATTTATAAATGAATTAATCATTTTTATAAATGTTTATAATTCATTTGTTTTTTGTGGGCATGTCATGTCTTTGGTGTTCGCTCTTCTGGTGTTCTTGCTTTTGCCTTGTCTGTGGACTTTGATCTATGTAATCGTGTGCTTTGTTCCTTTGGTATTCTTGTGCCGTTGTTTCATATTTTTTATTGAATCATGAATATTAATAACTGATTTACTAATATTTATGATTCATTGCAAATGTTTGCTATTCATTTATTAATATTCATAATTCAAGATATAAATATTAATCATATTAACAAAGCAATAATTCATTTTTATAATAAATTTATTAATATTTACAATTCAATAAGAAATATAAATACTTATTTTCTAATTATTTATATTGATAAATGAATTGTTCATATTAACAATTAAATTCTAACTATTATCAGAAGTCCATTATTAGTAGAAGTCAGCAACTCGTAATACATCAGTAGACGGCGTTGTCCCCAGACTACCGCTGAGATTCAAACGAGATTTCGTGCGAGAAGACTAAAAATAGTAACTAAAAATTCATGGCCAGAAAATAAATGTTGCATGATGGGTACAGTTAATATATTCAAAATCCACAGGGACAGTTTATATTCGCAGCGTGTCGGGCTCTACCCCGTCAGTTTTCAGATAAACGTGATAATTGATAACCAATTAATGACAGATGTCTCTATATAAAACTATAAAATAGATAGTTATATGCATACAACATAAACGGTTAAATCAGAAATTAAAATAATAGAAAATATAATAATAATGTAAAAAAACTTTCGAATAAAGCAAGTTTTTGTACTATTTAGAGAAAGTAGACTGAATTGCGGAAGTAATGTATACATGTTCAAACATGAATAATATTGCATTGTTTCTTTCTTTTTTGTGAATGTTTTGCTTATCAAGATACGGCCTCGATATACCGACATTAAAACTATAGCTGGTATGCTAAACATCTCGGAATTACTTTTGGTGAGGTTGTTAAAATAACTGTAGTTTGTGTTAATGCAATGCGTAACAATGATATATATTATAAAACTATCTACAATGTACTTACTATAAAATAGTATGGTCGCAGAGATTGTCTCGACAGATATTGAAATATATTTTTTCGTGCCGCATATAGCAAACAAGAAAATAAAGTTCTCTAAACGCTGTCGCGTGAATAATGCAAATTATAATATCAGCACATAGTGTGACATTTGCTTTGTAATTTCAATTTCATTATTCAGGATTCTTTCGATGACCGTTTTTCTCGAAAATCCTTCTTCTTCTTCCATTTACTGGAAAATCATTTAAAATCCACATACATTCACAGCATTATATGCAGTTAATAAATGTATCGTATAAACTTTTGGGAGGAAAAAAGTTTTTAAATGATTTATTTTTCATTTTGAAATTTCCATATCGATCTTGCTACAAATTTCTTCAAATTATGATATTAATAGGAAATCTAGTTTGCATTATTTTCGGCGATAAACTTTCCATTCAATTGTGTTTTCCTATTTTGAAGAGAATTCTAGCCTGGTTGGGTTGAACAGTGTTGACATTTCTCATTTTCGCATGTTCGAACTTAAATGATTAATCGACTGCGATTAATTAACAAGTACTTGTTTTTATGATAACACTTTTACCCATCATTCCATACTAGACGAACGAGATTGAGAGGAACCCCCCGTAGACGATTTTACTGATAACGGCCTAATCTGGGGACAACGCCGTCACAATACATATTGAACGAGTTGCAGACTTCTACTAATAATGGACTTCTGCTATTATCAATTCAATCATAAATATTTAAAAATGAGCTGTAAATAATGAAAATTTATTATACATTAGTGTAATTATTAATAAATCAAGTATTTTTGTCCACTTTTTCTTGGTTTATAAATATCAAGAATTCATTATAAATGTTAATAATTCTTCTGTTAGTATCAATAATATTAACAATTGATGTATTGATATTTATAATTCATTTATTATGTGTAATTCATTTAAAAAAATTAATAAATCAGTTATAAATATTTACGATGGTTTTTTTTTAATATTTATTATTTCTGCTCATTTCTTATATTTAAGTTTCGTTTATAAATATTTAAACTTTATTTATCAATATTCATAATTCATTTATTAATATAAGGAAATCATTTACAAATATTTATAATTCATTTATTAGTATTAATAATTCATTTTCAATATGATAATAATAATTCCTTTTCCATGTATCAATAATGATCAATGAATTATCAATATTGACAATTGAATTATAAATATTTGTAAATGTGATTTTTCATTTTAATAAATCATGTATTTTTTGCCCAGTTTGGCTTGCCATAAACCTACTAGTGTATAACAATCTCTTTGAAAAGACTATGGTGACTATGGACCTGTAAGATGAATTAATCCGTATCTTATATCATCTTTATCCAGATTTCAGACAAATATCCCACCATCCAATTACCATTTCATACAGACGAAGATAATTTGAATATCCAAACATCGAAACTCATGTAACCTTTCAGAAATGTTGAATTATGCGCTCCATTATCGATTTTACGTATATTCTTACTCCTGGAGAAGAATAAAACATTTGTAAAAGGATTACTGTAAACGTATTAATTTTCGCGGTGTACTAATTTTCGCTATTTTGGCGGTTGGCTCTGGAACGCGAAAAATAGTACCCGTGGAAATAAATTTTTGTGTAGAAAAAGCCCTTTAAACATTGAAAACCGTGAAAATTGATACCTGCAAATATGTCGATCTTTCATAAACCGCGAAAATAAGCATCCGCGAAAATCAATACGTTTACAGTATTTTAGTTCAAAGACTAATGCAAGTATTATATATCACAGAAATACTTTTGAATTTTGAACACTTTTCAAGTTGAATTGGTTTCGGTTTCGGTTTCGGTTTCGGCTTACGGTGAAACTGTCTAATAAGGCGGTCACGGAGATAACTATGCCTAATGAGAAAGTCTGCATGATTGGTGCTACCTTTCGCGCAACGAATCACTGCAAACACATACTCCATAAGCGGGAGAAGTTGGGATCATTACTATCCATGTTGCGGATATTGATACTTTTGAAAATAAAATCGTTCCTTTTGTCGTAAACTTTAGTACTGAATTGACAATTTCCGTCAAATTCGAGATTTAAGGGGGTAGACCTGGGGTAGGAGGAGATAACTATGTTTTTAACTTTTTCATTACTTACCCAAACAAATAGAATCATTACAATAGGTATTATCAAAATTTAAAAATTGTAAAAAAAAAAATTCCACACAGCAAATGAATATTAAATTTGTCGTGAAAACAAGTACCCAACTTCTAGTTATTCATAATGAGTGTTTTCTACTCTACATTTTTGCAATGCTGTCCAAAGATAATTGAAATATGTAAAAAGTCGGATTTCTTCCAAGGGAGGTAATTTATAGCACAGATTCAGCAATTTTATTGATTTTTAGCTACTTTATTCTAATAAAGGAAAAATGGGACGGTAGAATTTTCTAAAATTTAATATCTTACATATAATAGTTTTCTTTCTATTCTCAGTTTTGGTGAATATAAAACGACAGAATTTTTTGCAAGAAGTGTTTAATAGTGATCAAAATAGAGTAAAACTTTCAGCCTATACTTTTCAGAATTCCAATGTATTTCAGTTCAAACTAGTAAAATTTACTTTCATCATTCATGCTTACTTTCACACATGTCTAAACTACAGAATTTTGCATTTGAAATAATTTTAGATCAAATAAAAATTTAATTAGAGCCAATTTTATACACCACAATAAAGTCCTGAACGGAAAAAATAATATAAGCAGACAGGGTATCTTTTATGACCACTAGACATAAAACGGGACGGTAAAAATTGTTGAAAATTGCTGAAAGTTGACATGAACATGTATAGTTTTAATACTGAAAATATTAAGAAAATGAAAAGAGTGGAAAATTTTAGGCTTCCCCAGGTCTACCCCCTTAAATAAAAAAGATGTAGATATAGCATTTTCTATTGTTTCCTCGATCTCTAATTCTGGAAGAGATATTGATGGATCACTTTAGCAAAAGATTCATTATAAATTTAAAATAACATCATCAACGTATCTTTCAGTCAGATTGTTCGATATTTTGCTAAAGGATATGGAGTAAATGAACATGAGACCATAACACATATGTTTACTCCAACTGCAATCATTTTAATGAGCTGTATGGCCATTTCGGAAATTAATTCCTCTTCAGCAGCACTAGAACCCAAAAATCGGAAATCCATTATTTCAAAATATGTTTAAAATGCAGCTTTATTTTTATGAACTTTTTCGAGTACCTGGAGTAATCTAGTCACGTAAGAATATAAGAACAACTCTTCGAGAAGGAGCACAATTAGTGCCCATTGGTAAACGAACTTGCTGTTTTTAAATATCAGCTACAAATGTGACAAATATATTATTAAAAAATCAAACATCATACAGTAATTTTCTTTTGAAAATGTTGATTTATACCAATGCAACCATTTGTTTTTCTTTTCCTTTTGTATTTTTCTCTTTTTACTCTAATGGTCGTATGAACGATATCTTTGATTCTCTATTATCATGTGGAAGCACATTATAAGTGTGAAAATAACATATTTAGAGAGAGCATATTTGAGAAAATAAACGAGGTTACATGGTCAAAAGCCAAAAACTGGCGCCAGTCTTTTCCTCTTTTTGTTATCTTTTGCTATTTTCTATTTTCTGTATTTGCCAGCTTTATCTTTTACAGAGTGGCACAGTTTTACCAATTTTATTTGGTTTACTGGTTTTTTTTACCATGGATAATCTTCATTTCCATGAATAAGTCAGAATAAAGTAATCGCACATCTTAAAACCGCAAAAAACATCATTTCCATGCAGTATTCGTTTCTAATACTCATAAGTATATCTTTTAATGTAATCACCCGGTATATGATTGACACTTTTTTGCAAGACCTATTGTTTCACTATTGATGTGACTGAGGGTTTTTATACGCAACCTGGTATTGCATAGGTGATCAGAATAAAGTCTTGTCTTGGAACACCAAATTTACAAATATTTAAATAATTATACATATGTTCAAATAATTGAATATTGGTTTATCATGATTGTTTGTATTTTGCGATTGTCTTAATTTAATGTTTTGACGATCCGGCGTCCATAAGTATATAAAAACTTGCACGTAGCGTTGTTCGCTATTTCGCAATGTGTTTCAGCTGGAACCGGTGATAAGGAACGTCTTGAACTTGCTATGAAGTATGAGCAAAGCTCATTCAGGATGAAGTTCAACAATAAGAGTGGTTTTCCATTGCTAGTTTTACCATGTATCTCATGTGCGTTTACTCCATAAGTATATTTGCATTGTTTAATTTATATGTAGATAGGTGCAATTCATTTAATTCAATTGAACCTTTCTTCAATTGATTTGAACATAGGTATAAAGTTATTATAACAATCTTAAAATCAACTGAAGATAAACGAAATTAAATCTCTCTTTAATTGAACTGAAGATATCTTAAATTATTTAATGATAGGTATGATTGAATTAAACCTATCTTTGATTTGTTTGAAGATAGGCACAACAGAATTAATCTTTGATTTGTTTGAAGATATGCACAACAGAATTAAATCAATCTCTAATTTATTTAAAAGTTAAACCAATTTCTCATTGATTCGAAGATAGGTTTAATTCAATTGAAGGTATGTATAAATCAATAATGAATTGTACATATCTTCAACAAAAAAAAAAATGATTTGTTGTTTTTATACCCAGGTGCAATGTCTTTAAAGCTACGTGAAATTCATTTGAGATAAGTTTGATTCAATTAAAAGCAAAAATCAGCCAAGGACAGAGCTTTGCATGAGATAGATACTCCTTAGTTTTTAACAAAATCAGTATTATTGAACCTATCTTTAGATAATATAAGGTAGGTATGATAATTTGCAAAAGTTAATTTGGCATTCCTAGTTTTTCTTTAATTAAAACATACACTACTGACGTTTAATTATTTAAATGTAATAAACGGGTAAAAAGTGAAATATACATAGCCTGCGTATTGTAAATTACCAATAGTGCAGTTTATAGTCATTCAAGTTTTAAAAAATAAAACACATCAATGGCTATGAAAGTTATTATTTACCTGTTGAATTGATGGTCGTTGTTATGATTGTAAAACACTCACATGCAATCAACCTTTATATACATCTTCCTACCCTTTCCCGGAATTCCTTTGCTATACACCAAGGAAACCTAACAATAAGTAAACAACAGTAACTATGCATTCATTAAACATCAGTATTTAATTTTAATGTCGTTAAGGTTTAATTCAGAATAAGCCTTTTTAAAGCCAACAATAATTAACAGAAATAACTGTATAAATCAGTTTTAGTCCACAGAAATTTATTTCTAGTTTCAGTTTGTGTTCTCTCTCCTCAATTTCAGCCTTTCAGGTTTGATTTTCTCTCATGCCAATTTGCTATATGTTTTTGGAGCTGTTCGGAAAATAAAGGGGAGGTTTTATTACCCCCTAAAAATGGTAAACCTATCCCTGGCTTTTTAGTGCCGGTACCGAGTCTGGCTGTTCTGAGTTATTATCGGCTTTCAATTTGACTTCGTAATCATCTGTTCTGTGTGCTTTTCCCTTGTCGTTAATGACCTGTGATTATAATTTTTGTCTTTTTGTCATTTTAGGTGTCCCCATTAAAACGGAGTAAATAAACTTCGAAAAAACCTTATAGATACATGGCAAGTTTATTCAAATGGAGCAATGTTTTTATTACTGTTCTTTAATCCTTATTAATATTCAACCTACATAATGATAATGAAATAACCAAATAGTATTTTTTTTTCCTGCATTATCATTATTTTTTTATGAAAACTCAAAATGAAAGATTTTAAAAACTGATCTAATATCGCTATAAAATTAAAACAAATCAACTATAATGGACAAAAGGCTTTCAACAATGAGCTTGCTCATATCATATATTAAGTTAAAGATGGCTTTTCGCATCGTTTTTAGCATGTTCATTGAAGTTGTCTATATGCTATGCTCTCTATATATTTCAGTTATGGTATACTTGTGCGTAAGAGAATTAATCATATGAATATACTGCACGTACTTTCAAATTTTGGCATTTATTTTTGTAATTCCGAAATGTAATTCTGGCCACCTGTTAAAAGTGCCCACATCTCACTATTTCATACCGCCAAGTTTTCTTACATTCAACTCGATGGGTGCCCTGTGTTTGTCTATATATTGTAATCGTCCACTAGCTGAAGACATTAGTTCTTTTGTCGTGCAAAGGATGAGAGTGATTGTAAGAAAACTTTGCCAGTTTAATTAATGTTTGTTGACAATCCCGCACCCATGACGAATGAAGACATGGATGTAGCGTTGCTCGATAATCAGCAAAGAATTCCACTCAAACCGGTGATAGGGGCCGTCTTAAACTTACTATGAGGTATGAGCAAAACTCATTATTGAAGGCTTCATGGTGACTTCAAGATGAAGAACAACAGTAAAAGCGTTGTTCCTTTGCTTGTTTATCATGTATTTGTAGAGACTTTGTCTCATGTGCATTAACTCCATATCCTTTCATTCACCATTCTTTTTATCGGCAAACATATGACAGTGGTTGTAAGAAAACTTTGTGCCAGTTGATTTTATGTTTGTTGATGATCCTGCATTTCATGGTTAAAACAGCATGGATGTAGCGTTGTCCGAGATCTAGTAATAAATTCCCCTCAATCCAGTGCTAGGGGCCATCCTGAACTAGCAAAGCTTCATGGTGACTTCAAGATGAAGAACAACATCAATAGCGTTGTTCTATTGCTTAGTTTTACCATGTATTTGTAGAGACTTTGTTTAATACACAGATTTCCAGTTTTTCAATTCCGGAATGATATTAGATTGAATTGACCTTGAGGTCAAACGGAGAAAGAAACGTCTGCTGCGGACTGAGAGTAAAAGGAATGAATTCTGTTTATCACAATGCTTGATCTAAAAAGTGTATTTTATCCTCATTTTTATAAAGGAAGAACATTTCCAACCAACTTGATTCACCCTACAAAACAAAACAAAAATTATCCAGTAAGTCGGCAACCAGTTTCCAGTAGATTCGGAGTAAACATGGTGGTGAAAACGATACTGGAAATGCATGTATGTGCATAACTCCATATCCTTTCATTGTTTATTTCATGAATTCATAATCTATTTTGTTTTATGGAATTTTTTATTTTAGATATAATTTTTACAAATATAATTTTCGGACCAATACAGAGGATAACGCTAGTAACAAAATTACCAAAGAGAACTAGCCAAACGGTGACAAGACAAATTAGGATTATAATGACCGTAAAATGGCAAACTGTAAAAGGCTTAACTTTGTAGGGGAGGAACTAGACAAGTGAACTTTAGAGATACAAATCAGTAGTGATGAGATAACATAAAAACAACATTTCAATAAATCTTAATTTTGAAAATGCCCTTAAGGAGGTTTGCTCCTCATGTTTTGGGATTTCTGTCAGATTTACGGGATTCTCGGGTTTTATCCATCTAAAAGCATTATAATTTTATGCCCATTGACCCCCTTATTTTTTTCCATTATTCAATTTTATACATTTTTAAAAGCATTTTGTAAAAATTTCAATGAATTCTATTTATTCTGTCACGTTCGTTCATGATCAAACCTTGCTAATGTTAATCCTATGAAAAATCAGAGGAGTTCAGTTTCCCGCCAAATTTTCAATCACTTATATCTCAAAAACGAAATCATCATCCTATCAATTTTTTTCACTTAAATAACTTCTTTTTAAATTTTCTGACAAAAAATCATGTTTATTTGAAATCTTATTTACTTTCAAATGGAGTAGCGAACCCCCTTAAATACTCTCATAAATTGGGAATCAAATCAAATATAAGGAACACCATGAAAGTATACTGAATTTTAATATTTGTATGAAGTGGTGTTTTTACACAACAACAGAACATACTTTGTATGTTTTTATTTAATAAAGGGCCATCAGTTAGAAATATTATCAGGCTGTTTATGGAATGAATAGCATAATATGGAATATATCATGTGTCGTGGAAATGCAACTGTATTTTTTTGTAAGTAAAATATCATAAGTTGGTCTATGTTGTTGTGGGTACTTCTGGATATAAGTTTGAACATTATTCATACGATGCATTTTTGCATTAATTATTCCATTATCATATTATCTTACTGCCATTTTGTGCTTTTTCATTGATTGTCTGATGTCAGGAACAGCTAATTTGTCGAATTTAACCATCCAGAAGTTATTCGAATTTACTACTTTTTTCTCTTAGGAACGACATAAAAAAATTGTTGATCCAGTTGCTATTTGTTGAATTCACTCCATGTAAAATTTGATCAATATCTTTATTGCCTAATTTTTACTATGGACAATGAATTAAAGTAATATTTTCCACATAAGTAATGCATGAAGAATTCGGGCAATGAGTTCCATTATTCTATTTACCTTAGCGATAAAATTTGTTATATTCACAACCTACTAACAACTATAAGTTAATATTCAGTTTAAAGAGAAATTAGAACAGGATATGAACTAGATTCTTTCCAAATCCATAAAATATCAATAGAGATTTAAGATAAAAAAAAGATAAAAATAGTTATCAACAGGTTCTAAGAATGATTACATGGGTAATATATTTGCAGTTTAAAAGATATCATATTAAGAATGGAAGGATAAGAAGTAAATACACATGAGACATAGTCTCTACTAATATATGCCGTACCCCTGGGCCGTACCCCATTCCACCCAGATTAATTCGTGATCTAGCATTAAAAAAAAAACGAAAATTAGGACCTATTCCCCCTGTTATTTATGTTTTAGATTTAAATACTATTTCATATTTTATTTCGTTGTTCTCCATATCGGACAGCTTAACAAAAAAATTTAATCTGTCTATTTTATATGACATCAGCTGTCTCGCAACATATATTTTTATAAAAAAAAAAGCTTGTAAATCAAATTGAAATTAAAGACATGTCACCTACGAAAAAGTTTGAGGGGAGGGCTTGGACGTTTTTGCCTAGAAAAATTACTTATTTTCATATCCATTATTACTTAGATATTTATTTTCCCCGAATGTCACATCAGATTATTTATTTGTATTACACCCAAAAAGTCTTGTTCAAAACCAAATTTCATTTTTTTATTACAAGCAGGATTAAAATATTTATTTTCACCGACACCGAGACTAAATTATTTTTTACAAAACCTCCCAATGCCCCTTTGAATTCAAGTATTCTTATGCCTAATGTGTTATTTCCAACAAAAGAAAATCTAATATTGCAATTAGTTTCGGTTCTGCAGATGGTCATTTAAACAAGTTCCGTCCTTTTAATGCAGATCAAAATCAGTCATTTGTACAGCAAAAATCAAAATATAACTAGAGCTGTCGCCGAATGGCAACCAAATATGCCCCCGCTCATTGAACGCTGAATCAATATGGGAAGTGCAAATTTAAGCGTGTGTTGACACAATACAGGTGTTGACATAGTACAAGTATGGACACTATGATATGCCTCCCTTTTTCCAAAATATATAAAAGGGAAGTTCTGAGCCTGAAAATCAATCCTGCGAGTGCTAGGCAATCTTCCTGTAAAGTTTCATTCATTTTCAGGCATTTTGAATTTTTCCGCCTTTTTCCAGTTTCCATAGCAACGGCAGCCATTTTGAAAATTTTGAGACCCAAAATCATTTTAATGGGTGCTAGACATCCTTCTTGTAAAGTTTCATCAAATTTGAGGCACTTTAAGGCACTTTCCCGCCTTTTTTCATTTTCCATTGCAACTGCAGCCATTTTGAATATTCCAAAAGATATGTGTGTTCACATCTACTTATTGTAAGTTAGATTCCTGTGAAGTAGTTGGAATTTGTGTTTTTGCTTTTGCCTTGTCTCTTGACTTTGATTTATGTAATCTGGTGCTTTGTTCCTTCGGTATTCTACTGCCGTTGTATATGCAAACTTTCTGAAAAACATGAATAGTTGTGTTTTTCATTCGTACGGACGGACGGAAGAACGAACGAACGGACGAACGAACCAACAAGTGTAAAAGAATATGCCCCCGACTTTTCGTCGTGGGGGCATAAAAATTACTGTATGTATTTGCATTCACATCTTCTGACATGTTCCTTTGCTTGGTTCTACCATGTATTTGTAGAGACTTTGTCACATGTACATTTACTCCATATCCTTTTATTGTTTATGCAACTGAGAGCATACTAATTCATAACATACAAAAACGGAGATACAATGTGTTAAATTCAGTACTCACTACAACCCAGTAACATTTCCTTACGCCGCTTTCGCTTGTTTTGGTGCACATTGAAAGGAGCTGCTGTCTACCAGTTTTTGTTTATACTTAAATCTATGATAATAATTCAAGGTCTTTACTTGTTCAAAACGCGTAGGAAATGATCTTTTTGAATTCAATGCTACAATGTAGTGGCATCCTTGAAACTGTTAGTTGTTATGTGAGAAATGGTATATCCAAATCAAAAATCGTAGACAATTATTGGACGGTTATGGTCAAAGTGGAGATAACTTAAATTAACATAGCAATAGCCTCTTTAGATATTGAAATTGAATTACCTCCACTTTGACCTTATAACTAATAACTAACTTGGTACAGGGAGATAACCGAACGATGTTTCTCATGAGTTAAAAGTATTAAGTATATAAGTATATAAGACTTGTCGTGTTATCACAGTTTATCATATGCTTAGTAATAAATACAGACGTTTTGAATATGTGATACAGTGCACGACGTTCATTCCGTATTCACACTATGACGCCATACCCTTTATCGCATGGCTTACCCTTTATTACACTCCCTTTATCGCATGGCTAGCTCTGTATCATATCTTTTTTCCTAAATTTTTTTTTTACAATTTTACTTTTTTTAATTTAAAAAAATGTTTATGGGGGTAAATTTGGGGGGGGCAAAAAATTTTTTGGGGCGGGCAAAAAAAATTTGGGGATATCAAAGATTTATTTGGGTGAAATTGTTTTGTGAGGATCAGTTAAAAAAGTCTAGCAAACTTTTTTCCTTTATCTGTTAGATTTTATTCCAAAACCTTAAGTCCTTTCCGACCATTTTGAAATTTTCTTCACAAAATATGTAGGTATTTTCTCTTACCGATTTCGATTTTTGACAGAATTTTTGGATTTGTAGTCTTCTGTTTTAACATATGATAAACTGAATAACATATGGGAAAATCCGTATCAAATATCGTATCATCCCTCGACCAATATCAGCCCTCGGGCCAATGCCCTCGTGCTTATATTGGTAACTCGGGATGATACGGAATGTGATACGGATTTTGCCATGTATTATTCCCTATATATCTCAGGAATCAACAGATGAACGCATCTTCTCATTTCTCTTTGAAAAAATCATTGGTTGTCTTTCTCTGGAGACGTATCAACGCCTTGGCTTAACTGCAGTTCGAGCGGAAAATAAAGGGGCTTATATACGGAACTGAAGTTAAGCTTCGGAAACTAAAGTGCTTCGGACTAACAGACGGAACGTTGGAACATACAAAAAGAGCTCAAAAAAATTTACCGTCGCTTTTCATACAAGGTATAACACTGTCCGAAAAAGACGACACAAAAATGCACCTACAGCACCAACCATCGCATTTAACAGGAAGTGACATGAGAGCGCGAGCCCTCCTATGCTTATGAATAATTCATTCAACTCTCTCATGCAAAGCTCTGTCCTTAGCTTATTTTGGCTTTACATTGAGACCATTTAGATCATATCGGTTATTTGTTCTCTATCTTTTTTTAAACATCTTTTGAATTGATGGTTTTCCAAACGTTTAGATTTTATCTGCACTGAAGAGACATCAGTTGTCGAAGTGCGCATATGCAGAAATTATATTGATAGTAACTTCGGTATTTAGTAATCCATTTGTCCAGGGTTAATATCGTTGTTTATGTTTTTCTTTCCTTTGTGATTTCATTGTGGAGAAGTTGATTTTGGCGAATTGTGGTCCCTGAATTTCAGCCATTGTTGTTGTTTTTCCTGTCTCACTTCCAATTTTTAATTTAACTTAGGTAAACCACAATTACTGATAACAAAATTACCAAACAGAGTTGTCAAAAGCCGAGGTCCATGACACACAAAAAAAACAAATCAGGTGGAAACCGACGGAAAAATTGTCGACCGCAGTGGTCCTGACTTTGCACAGGCATTTCAAAAGAAATGGTTGTTTAAACCGGTTTTTTGCCATGCCAAACCAAAACTGCACTAGTTTAGGATTTCTGATAGTCATTGCTATTTAATAGATAAAACCAAACGAGCTCTGCAATTGGATAAGGATTTAAAACTAGTGGTTTATCCTGGCCTTGTATGAGCACTGATGAATAAAAATAAGTGATGGAAAAATTCTGGATTTGTTCTCATGATTTTAAGTGATTGTCAAAAATCTTTCCTTATACATAATGACTGTCAGACATTTGAACATATTTGACCATAAACCTTGCCGATGACTAATATGTACAAGCCAATGTTTTTTTATGGTCATGATTGACAAGATAACCCCGAAAATTTGTGAAGATCATGGCTGATGATGAATAAGAACACACCAAAAATCTCTGAACTTTATTGTTGATAATGGATAACGACAAAACTAGGATTTCTCAACATCATTGTTTAGAATTGTTTAGAATGAATGAGATTAAATCTAATTAATGCTGCGTTCACACGGGACGCTTAATTCGACTTGAACGTTAAACGTGCCTACACGTTATTTTCTCAATTCGTATTGCAATTCGAACTAACTAATTCCCTTTATAAATGTCCAAAATTCGCATTAACGTCAACTGACGTGCGGATGTAATGCATATTGGAATGCAAAATGCAATTCGCTTTGTGATGACGTTAGGACACAAAGTAGGTGAAACAAAAGGGACACAAAAGAACGAACAATCCATGGACAATGGCAAAATCACACACACTAAGAAACAAGGACACCACTTAAGTACGGGACAAAACAAAATGAAGACACAAATACAGATAAACAAGACGGACCCAATAACAAACCATGGGTGAGATCAGGTTTACCGGTAAAGTAAGGGGAGGACTATTTGATATTCTCGGGGATGGGGGGCGTGGGGGCTGGGGGCTGGAGGATTTTGAAAATCGATAATTTTTCTTTGGCTTTAGTGAAAATAAACATTCTGCCTGAAGATAGTTTTAAAATAAATAGTTTTGCCAACACCCTACTGAAAATGAATATTTTAGGAAGTTTTTCAAAACTGAAAATATTATGTCTTAGGGTCTGTTTGATTTTCAGGGATGGCCTGGAATTTTTACCAGACCCAGGAATTTTTTTATGTTTTTCACATACACTATCAAACAGGACAGTCCTTTGTTGTCGGTTTTTGGAAGCTTTCTATTTGAGCAATATCCACATGAATGCTATCCATATAGTGAACATCAGTAGACTTTTAAAAGGCTGTTACAATACTATATGATCCTAAATATGAATGTCTATATGTATATATACAGTTGTATATATTTGTGTTTTGTTAAGACGTGCAAGTAAAGTTTATAAAAATTTGGGTCAGCATGGCATGTTATTTCAATAGTTTGGAATTTCACATTGATTGATCCAAGAAGGGGGATGGAGGGGTTACAGGGGTTGGAAGCCCCCTTTTTGACAATCATGTATTTTTCAATAAATATTCTGATGTTTTACTAAAAAATACCCCCAAAAATTTTCGTGCCTCGCTCCGCTCGATGAAATTACCTTTCAATTCTAATTGGAGTCCCCCTTTTTTAGATTGCCTGGATCGGCACCTGATTTCAGATCTATTATATATTTAATTCATGCAATTATATTCACAATTCCAATTTTACAGAATGCTAGTTTTACCAGAGTTGTCTCCCCTTTTTAGAAGGTAAACCAATGTATTCATGAGGTGAACTGATTTTCTTACAGTAATTGGTCTGGTGACATATAATTAGATAAAAGAATTTTCTCCGCAATTGCTTTATCGATATACCTTCTCCAAATAAGGACAACTTTTACAAAAACTGACAAATTATGGACACATACTGGTTCTTAAAAAAAGAAAATTCATTGCCAGAGGATGATTTGAGGATTACAAGTGGTTTTGTTTCTGTTTTATTATTATATGAAAGATTTGTACACATAAGGCTCAGTAAAATATATATAATAAACATTAAGGTTCTAGTTATACAAGTAACCTCAAATTTAAATCCACTCAGTAGATGTCCTTTGTACTGGATTTGACCTCCTATTTCCATATGTTTTGGTAATGAGTACTTCTTTCTGACTTATTTTGGATTATGGTTTCCCATATAATTTTGATTTTAATACTGCCGATGTTAAAATTTCAAAAGAAAACTAGAACAAAGTTTCAAAGATAAAGTTTCTAATCCCTACTTCAATTTTAACTGTCTTGCAATATACATATGAAAAAATTTTGTTAATTTTGTTTTGTTTTGTTTTTATTTTTTCACATAGTAATTCTCATGTCAAATGATATTGATTGAACAACACAAACGTCAAAATGGCCTGACATCATAGTTAATAAAAGGAATGTTTAAGTATATGATTTAAAAAGGCCAAAATCCATATCACGTGGTATCAACCTTTGACCAATATCAATCACCATGCAAATTGAAAAAAAAATGATTTTGTCCAAAAAAAATATGAAAATAAATAATTTTGCCTTTGTGATGTTGAAAATAAATATTTTGGTTGCAACAGTCCTGAAAATGAAAATATTTGCTACCTGCCGGGCGAAAATAAATTAATTTTCTAAACAAAATCCTCCCCCTCCCTCCAGAATATCAAATGGTCGTCCCCTAAGCATTGAAAAACAAATCGTTTTTCAATGCAAATTGAGCTAATTTGAATTGACTTATGTGAATTCAATTAGAATAACGTGTGAACGCAGCATTACTGAACATCATTGCTGATAATGGATCAAACCAAGGACTTCTGACCATAATGGCTAACAACATTAAGTCAAAGGTTTCTGATTGGCATTGCTAATAAAAATAAATTAAACCAAAGATTTCTGAACATCATTGTTGATAATGAAAAAGACCACCCAAGGACATCTATTGTCAAATATCTTTCCTTATAGGTAATGATTGTCAGAAATTTTAATATAATGGACCATAATCCTTGCCGATAACTGATATGTACAAACAATGATTTTTATGGTCATGATTGATAAGATAACCCCGAAGATTTCTGAAGATCATGGCTGATGATGGATTAGAGCATACCAAAAATCTCTGAATTTTATTGCTGATAATGGAGTATTTCTCAATATCAGTATTAATAATGAATAAGATTAAATCAAAGGTTATGAATATCATTGATGATAATGGAAAAGATTTTTGAATAACATGGCTTATGATGAATAAATGCACACCAAAGATATATATATATGATTTATTGCTAAAAATTGATATCGGCAAACCTAAGATTTCTCAACATCGTTGTCTATAATGACAGAGTTTAAATCAAGTTATTGCTGCGTTCACACTGGACGCTTAAATCGAATTGAACGTTAAACGTGCCGACGCGTTATTTTCTCAATTCGCATTGCAATTCTGATAAACTAATTCCATTTGTAAATGTCCAATTTGCATTAACGTGAAATGACGTGCGGACACGATGCGTATTGGAATGCGAAATTGAATTCCCTTTGTGATGACGTTAGGACACAAATCGTTTTCCAATGAAAATTAAGCTAATTCGAATTGACTAATGCGAATTCAATTAGAATTACGTGTGAACGCAGCATTATTGAACATCCTTGCTGGTAGTGGATTACATCAAAGCAAAGACTTCTGAACATAATAGCTAACAATATTAAACCAAAGGTTTCTGAATGGCATTGCTGAGAGAGTTAAATTAAAACAGAGATTTCTTAACATTAATGCTGATGATGGAAAAGATCAACTAAGAATATTTGAGCATTTTATTTTTGAAAATTGATACGATGCTAAAAAAACGACAGTAGAATACCGAAGGAACAAAGGAAGCGATGACCACAAAATCGAAGTCTAAAGACATGGCAAAAACGACAACAGAGAAAAACAAAGACAAAACAGGGACGTGAGACAGCTACAATGCACGGAAATAAAAAGACAACATTAAGAACAAAGGCATTCATAGTGTTAACTCCTGTGAAAAACCGGGAGTTACATCAGGTGCTCGGCGGGGGGCGGGGGGGGGTAAGCATGTCCTGCTCCTCTAGCGACACCTGTCACACTATCAGTGAGTCGATAAAAATCCAGGGTTGAGTCAAATCTGGTTATGTCAAATTAGTGAAGACGTGAAATCTAGCTGAAGATGTCCGTTTTCATTTGGGACACAGATACGTCATATTTGTCAATGATGTCATGGTGACGGCCATAGAATTTCTGAAGTGATGAAAATAACAAACACTGAACAAATCCCTGACTAAGCAACTTTTGGGACAGCGTTTTTGCACTGTTAAAAAAAATAACTGTATAAATTACAAGCTCGACAGCAACGAATTAATTGTGAAATGTACACTCCGTAGGCTGGAGAGGTTGGTATATTACTGCTCAGAAAGGGAAAGGGAAAGTTCACAACTTGGAAGTTAAAATCATCACGTTTGTCATGTAGCTTAGATTTCAAATGTCCATCTTCGTCAATGTATATTAAAATATTTCTTTGCCAAATATTGCGAGGGAAAAGATACAGATGAAAACTACATCGGAAACAATAGCGAAGCAAAAATGAGGAAAGAGGAAATTGCAAAATCAAAAATCCAAAATCACAGCAATTCATATCCAACACGAAGTGACACAGCAAAACAAAAGAACAAAAATGAACAAGAACGCCACAAAACTAGAGCACTAGCAGTGTGAACCCTTAAAAATTTTTGAGGTATGATCATGTTGTGTCCAATTTCAACGAAAACTTTCGTCATATTCGTCGTTATTTTATTTATCTATTTTTTTTAATTTCCAATTTCTGTACTTGAAGTATAAAAAAAGAATAATGGAATAACATAATAGTGAAATTTAGTAATTTTTTTCCTAAATGATCAATACATAAGTTGGTACACAAACTATCAATGAAGGCCAACAACAATATTCCCGAACTTATGTCTAAAGTGTCGGGATAATATCTCTCTGTAGCAACTTTGTATATGATTATATAGAAAGTTTTATTGTCATATACAAATTTAGAAATCATGCTCGTAACAAGTGTCATTATTTCATTTCTAACGATAAAGAAATACTTTCTATACTCACAGCCCACATATAAGAGGGTAAATTTTATACATTTATACTTTTTACCATGTGATTTAACTCTTTCTACCTACTACTTTTACTTATATTACATGGAATCTTTGTTGACTCTTTTGTATCCTGTTTACAAATCTCTGTTGTATCAACGACTTAGTAAATTAACATTCATAAATCTTTTTTTTTTTTGCTTTTTGTAAATAATAGTTGTACATTTGTATTTGGGCTACGAGTATGGAAAAAAATCCTCTATCGTTTTAATGTAAATGCAATAAAAACACTGGTAACAAGAATTCCTAATTTGTATTTGAGAAAGCTTGAACAAAGCTAACAATTTTCCAGACTTGTTTCTACTCCAATATTTTTGTGAAATCTTGCAGTCTACACATATAAAGGCATTCATCCAAATAATTATATAAGGGACCGACCATTTAACTTGAAAGGGGGGGTATGGTTTTTTTCTAAAAAAAATATTTTCGATCTGATTTTATGTGAAAAAAATATTTTGGCTGCCAAAATGATGAAAAAAAATTTTCTGAAGGAGGCTTTCTGTCCAAAAAAATAATGTTAATTTTGAAAAAAAAATATTTTGTTGATACGCATGCAAAAAATAAATAATTTGTTTCACGCGAAGCGCGAAAAAAAATTNAACCCCCCCCCCCCCCCCTCAGGTTAAATGGTCGGTCCCTAAGGCATACAAAACGGAAAAACGGCTGTTCTTTATCTTCAACGCCTAAATTAGTCTTCATCAATCTTTTAGCAACTAGTTTTGACATTGTGGGCTTCAAATATAAACAACCGTATTATAACCGAGGATATCAACCATGATACATGAGTTCTTGAATCATAGTATTTTAGATACCTAATGGGGTTATCCTCTAAGAATTAAGATCATTTATTTATTTATCGTGTATTCTTTTACACAATAACGATGTAAAACATATGACCGACGGGCTTACATATATGGAAAGACTCAACCGTCTATCAGCAACGTGGTAACAATAGAACTTAAGGTAGTTAAGGGGACTAAAAAACGATAGATTTATCTTACTTTTCTGTGATTGAAAGTATATCTTATTCACTTCAAAATTTTAGTAAAAAATCAATGGGTCACCGAAATCATTTTTCCTTGACAAGCTTCCGAAGATAGTAATATTTCGACCTTTTTAATATAGTATACATAGGGAGAAAATAATTTTTTTCTTTGATGAAAATGTATAAAGAAGTCAAAGAAATATCTTTGGAAATATAAAATAAAAATTAGGGGTCACCGATCATATTTTTAATAAAAATAATTTTCCCTTAACATTTCTGTAGAATTATTTCCCCTAAATCGAAAAAGGGTATATTTTGTAAGCTAGCAATATAAATGTTTTTTTTAATGCTTTTATCTTGTTTCTATATCACTTCTTCTTTACTTCTTTGCAAAGTTTGGTAAATGAATCAATTTTGATGTAGGGGCTGCTTTTTGAAAACAAAGTGTTGGCTTTATAAACTGATGAGACTAATTTTGGCGTTGAAAATAAAGGACAGCCGTTTACCTGTTTTTTATGCCTTATATATTTATTTGAATGAATGACTTTATAGGTGTAGACTGCAAGATATGCACAAAAACATTTGAGTAGAAACGACATTTGGATTTCAGTTATTTTTGTTTTCCGTTTAAGTAATTTTCTGATGACTACTTACATTTTCATCTATTTTTATTTATTTTTGTCTTTTAATTCTGCATAGCAACCATTCTGTAAAAATGTTTTCCGATCAGAAGAAACACATTTAGTTACCACGTGTCAAGAGTATTTGATTCCAATTTCCTGAAATTCTAAAAAGACTTATATATTCTACCAAATTTTTCATAGAAACGATACATTTAAAACTTGTTCCAGTTAGAAGAAACATTTGTTACTTTTGAATTTCAAAAATACTTGATTCCAATCGTGGCAAATTTCATGAAATTCTCAATGACCACTTATTTTTCGTTACTTAGCAACCCAAGATTTGTCTGAGCAGGAGACGCTAACCGTGTCGACGCGCCCGGTGTTGATCACAAGGGAGTTCATGTGGACATTTCATTTCTAAATAAACAATGAAAGGATATGGAGTAAATGAACTTGAGATAAAGTCTATTCAAATACATGGTAGAAAAAAAAACATTGGAAAAGCGCTTTTTGTTGTTCTTTATCTTGAGGTCAACCACGAGGTCTTCAATACAGAGTTATGTTCATAACGTTTGCATCGGTTTGAGCGGAATTCATTGCTAGATATCGAACAACGATACATCCATGTCTTTACTGATCATGGACGTGGGATCGTCAACAAGCAGAAATCAAACAGACAAAGTGCTCGAATAATCACCGACAAAAACACTATTGTCTCAAGTCAAGCTAGTTCAAATTACAACATAAAAACGAACAAAATGCACTCATCAAGTCGATTGTAAGAAATATTGAATTTTAAATCAGTGGGCGTTATCAACAGGTGGTCAGAATAACATTTGAAATTTACCAAAACAAAAAATAATAATAAATAAATTAAATGCCAAATTTGAAAGTATGATAGTTTATCCATGTGAGAAATTCTCTCAATAAAAAGTACGACATAGCTGAAATATATAGAGAGCATACATCTCTTGAACGGGGAATATTTTTACGGACTCAAGACTGCAAGAGAAACAAACTCCAGTATTCTGGTGTTGATTATATCAAGGATATCTAAAACCATTCTAAATTATTCAAAATTGAAGACTCAGATAGATAGTGAAAACAAATATAGGTCCGTGTGCATGTAACGGATATACCAGACATTAAAAATTTAGCGGGAAATGGATCTCTGGACTTTCCCTTAGTTTCACATTAGGACTATTTTTGTCTAAAGCTAGAAAATTAAATCAAGAATTTTATGAATACTGGCCAGGTGTCTTAATTTGACCTTTAGAAGACATTCATACATGTAAAATTAAAAGTGAGATTAGTGTGCAAATTTCTTTGGAGAAAATCAGAAGAGTTCCGAAAGCTGACCCAAATTCAAAATTGTAATGACTGAGCCACCTCAAATAACAATAAAAGGTTGATGAATTATTGTTGTATAATTTGACAGACGAATACCGAATCAACTAATGAGAAAGGGGATAACCTTTAATCATTAACAAAAACCACTGCAATTCATGTTAAACACAAATTAAGACAACCTAACAAAGACGAAACAAATAACAAAAAAATAAATAAATAAATGATAAACAAAGTTAAAAGAACACAAAAAAGATCGTGACACTCAGGGTCGATATATCATGCTTCCTTGTGCTTTGGTTTAAATAATTGATTGGTGTTGCCGGATTCCAAAAAAAAAATGATTCGATTGGATTTGATGAAACTATTACAGTCTAAATATATTTTGGAAATTGACTGACAATCATACAACTTGAGTTCCTTGTATCCTTGTAGTTTAAATAGTATCTTCCAATAACTTTATTTCAAAGAAGCAATAAAATTTTTTACCCAGTGTATATTAGAACTTTTTACATTGTCAAACAGGATGTCCGGGGATCAATCATTTCTACAATTATTGCTCTAGTTTGAATTGTCCTTATCACTTCCATTGTTAAATATAATACATTTTTGTGTACTTACCATTTAAGGTAGCTTGATAATGTTACTAGGGGTATTCCATTCGTGCATTTGAGAATCAAAGAGTTGAATACGGAGTAAGAGTGATTTTTGGCTGGAACAGTCAGTTGTTAGCTATGTAACCCACTCTACCGTAAATTACCTCCCTTTTTCCGTGAATAACTTTTAATCACAAGAGGTACGTCTTTATTCTTTGCAGCCTTAATTTCCGATACTGTTTTTTTTTTTTTTTTTTTTTTTTTTTTTTTTTTTTTTTTTTTTCAAAAAAGCTTTTTTTAAAAAGGAAGTGGAAATTAGGCAACTTTGATGCTGACATCCGGTTCAGAAACTATTTTACATCATCATAAAATTCACAAGGCTCATCATCATTGTCATAAAAGTGTGATTCTAGAGAAAACATGTGATAGAAATTATTTTACGACGTTGACATCAACAGGAAGGGACCACTATAAAAAGATGTTTTACATTTTGAGGACATAAACGTTTTAAGACTGATTATACACTAATTAAAGACACAGTTGGATTCTAGAATAAAACGCTTTAAACAATAATGTTTTAATGACTTCTAAAAACTTTCTACTCAAATTATGACTTTCAAGTTGATTTGATGAACTCGAAATTAAAGAGACCACTGATACACTATCATCAGCATCATACCTGGACCTATTCCTCTACATTGACAACACTAGAAGTCTGAAAACCAAACTTTACGACAAGCGTGATGATTTCGACTTTCCAATGGTCAATGGCAATAATATTCCCACATCTCCGGCATATGGCGTGTATACTTCACAACTCATTCGTTATTGCCGTGCCTGTAGTTTGTACGGCGTTTTATCAACAGAGCGAAATTACTGTCTCAAAAACATCAAGGGTATGTTCATTCACTATTGCAATTGTCACTACAAACGTTTTACGGTCGTCACCACGATTTGACAGACCGTTACAATGATTCTATTTCACAAATGAGAACAGATATCTTTGGGTAGATCCACAGTTTGTTATTGGACTGACTAACACCGACTGTGACATTACGGGGTTTTCACTGGCAGTGTGTCGAGTGCCACGCGTGGAGCAGATCATGCTTACCCTTCCGAAGCACCTGATGATACCTCAGTTTTCATAGGGGTTCACACTGCTAGTGCTTTAGTTGTGTGGCGTTCTTGTTCATTTGTTTTGTCTTTACAAAAAACAGGATAGCAGTAAACAACCACAATGGCCGGGAACTACAATCACATGCCACAATTTACAAGCGAACTGCACTAGAAAAAAAAGTAATGAAAACAAGAGACTAACATAAATAACGATGGGAACTCGGTATATCCGGATTTGGTACCGGCACTAGCAAAAGCCAGTGGTAGGGTTAAACCGTTTCATGGGTACCGAAACCTCCCCTTTCTTTATCCCTTTTCCCTATAGTATAATAAATATGCGAATAAAACCTAATACAGATATACTTCTAACTCAATGACCACTATCTTGGAAAAGAAAAGCATATGAAAAGACGAAATTTAGAAAGATGAGTCGAAGAGTGCCCGCCGCTAAACTGCCAGCTAACTCAAGAAGAATCTAGTCTGCTGGTAAAACACTGTCGCACTATGTAACAAGAATCAAACTCAAAACTCCCCGAAGGGTTTGGTAAAGAATTTTCATGTATTTCAGTAGACATCGGCAGTATCAGTGAGAGGCCAGTATAAAGTATGTAAAGTCTTCAGGTCACCGGAATCCAAAGCAAATTTAACGGATTTGTCGATATCAACTACTGTGAAAGTGCTATTGTTCGTGGGGTTCCAATTTTCGTGGATTTCGTGGTTCCCTAAAAGCATGAAATAAAGCTCGCAACGAAATAGATATTTCCCCTTGAGGTTTAATATATTGAATTTGAAACCACGAATTTAAGTACCCACGAAAGAGTGAAAACTACGAAAATTGATGTCCTCGAATAAAAGTACATCCACAGTATTACGTAAAGAATGTCATACTGCCTCAATTCGTGTTAGATTTGAATTGCCGTGATTTTGGATTTATGATTTTAGAATTTCCCCTTTCTTCGTTTTTTCTTGGTTATTCGTTAGCTGATGTATTGAAAAATCAATATATCTACCCATGTGTGTCCAACAATTATCTACAAGGTAACACGGTGAAGGTTAGTTCAAGTCATAAACTTTAAACACCTTTTTACTGCTGTAGATTCTAGGTCTGTGAACATAAATACCGAAGAAGGTATAAAAATGTATAATGTTTGTGAATTGTTGACATAAAAAGTAACATTTAGGCAATTAGAATTCACAAACTGTGAAGGATATTTCCGAATAAACAGCAGAACAAGTAACTCAATTAGAAAATAAGTAAACTTGCCCCCTTTGAAAAAGTTTTGACATTAACTTGATTTGAATGAGTTTCATATGAAGCAAATTTTCTTATAAATTGAAAAGAAAGCCAAATTGATAACAATGTGGAAAACATTAACAGACCATCGAACTGAGAGAACTAAAAAGTTTCGCAAGAAATGTCTTCCCTCATAAACAAATGGGTTCAAAAACGTCCAGGCCATAATAACGCTTTATTCACAATACTAACAACGACTTCCTTATAACAAGTACGCATAAACTTGGTGGTGCAAAAATACCATGATAGATGCTATTCCTATAGAAATGTAAGAAACAGAAGGCTAAAATGAGAGAACTCCATAAAAAGTAAGGGAGAATGAGTCCTAAATAGGGCTGTCACATATTTTTAAGACTTTTTGCCGAATACAAGGAATCCTGGGCCGAACGAAAAGACTTCACTTGTTCATACCGGTAGTTCCTAGAAAAAAAAAGGAAATGATATAATGTACTTGGGATAAAATTCTTTGAAAGAACTATAAGGTTAAGCATATAAAACAGTATTTTGTTATCTATAGAATATGAAGTAGGTAGTTCAAAGCTTGAAAAGTGGAAAGAATGCAAATTATCTACTGACAGAATACCCCCTCCCACACATACAAACAACCCATATCAATACAGAATACAAGTATATTATCTCAAGTTCATCATTTGTTAAATGAAGGAATGTTAACAGTTTTGGTTTCCATCAAGCTATCTAATGAAAACATATCAATGAAATCCCTAAATGATCAAATAAATACTGTCCATTTAGCTTCAGCAGATGGTGATGTCTTTCCAGTACAGATGATAAAATCAAAACATTTGAAAGAGAATAAACCGAAATATATGTAAAAACTGACAACAAAAGTTAATTGTATCCAAATAACGTAAAAAAATCAGCTTAGGACAGATAACAAAATACTGAGGTTACCGTGAATTTAAATTCTGCATATGCAGAGCTATGCACGATGTAGATACACCTTAAAATTGAACACATTTTTTGAAATTTAGATATTGAAAGTTTCCAAATGAAATTTGTTATCGGACAGGCACCGAAGCACTGATTATAGGGTCGATGAATACCCGGGGACTAACAGTCCACCCGCTTAGGCATCGGCCCAGTAGCAATAATTAACAAAATACCGAAGTTATTGTCAATTTAGATTTCTAATTTCCCTGAAAATTATCATGATTATTTTACACCATTTGTATCCTCCTTCAGCCAATCGCAATCCTTCTTTACCCTCACGTTCAGTCTCAGGCACTCCTGCCTTGAGTAGAAAACATAGCTTACATGGCTGACGTTCATCTTCTAATATTTCTATCACTCCTGCACCCCCATTCCACCTGCACCACCTTTACCAGGGACTTAAACTTCTGCCAATTCTCAGAATGAAACAACAAACAACAGTCGTCAACAGCAGTGACAGCCATTACCTGTACCACCGCCCCTCCAACAGTGGCAGGGCCACCAAAGTCAGCAACATTTCTGGCTGCAGATTACAATACAGATGAAGACAGGGAAAAGTAATTAGAGTAAAAGATATCACACTCATTTTCCCATTACTAATTTCGGCTTATCTATGCTCTTCATGAAAAATAGAAGAAAGCTTTAGTGCATTCGATATCAAATTCAATAAAAAAATAAATTGGACCAGTTTTGCACAATTTTGTATTACAGGAAACAAAGTTTTTTCTAGAATATGTCAAGTATACCACGTTTATTCTTCTCTTTGTGTGTCTCTCTTTCTGTCTTTGTTTTTATGTCACATTATGAGTTCATTTGTTTTGAATAATAGTTTCGCAGACTTCTTGTTTCATTGTCCTTCCATTTTCTAGTTTTTTATGTCTCTGTAATCTTTGATTTTTTTCTACCTAAGTATTCTATTGCGGTTTTTCATACAAGTTAATAATTTGCAATCGATTAAAGCTATCATTGGCTAGGTCAATTCAATGTGGATTATCTCTCGTACAACATGTTTGTCGAGGGTAGCCATTTGCAGTTCTACCTTTGACTGGTGCATCTCCTATCGTGTAAACTGCATGTCACCAGGCATTTTGACAATATAGCAAAGGACTGATTGTTAAGACTGCTTGTATTGAAATGCTCTATTTATATTTGGAAAGTTATCCCAGGCAAATTTCATAAGGTAATGTTCATTTTAAACTTCACTTGAAAAAATATTTGCGTTCAAACATCCAAGATTCAAATCAAAGGAAATGTGAAGACGTACTTAATTTGCTCACATCAATAGTTTGTAGCATTCATTGACTATAGGTTATTCATTTTACAATTAACTTTTTGCAAAAAAAAACTGTACGGTTAAAATGTTTAATCAGTTATCGTTCAATTCTTCAAACCAGACCGTTGCTGCAATACTTTTATCATAAAACTTATAAACAAAAATGATAAAGATATCCAAATTAGATATCTGATGCTAAATAAGATGTATCCAACTAAGATATCGCAGAGATGACAAATGATGTTTCAAAGGTAACTGAAACGATAAAATCGAACTGCAAATTATCAAGACAAACAGAAACTAGAAAAAATGTGAGCAAAGCTCACTAAAATATACCCTCGCTCCCCAAAAAGTTTAAATCAAATTTCCAAATAGATGGTGCACATTGGCAATATATGTACTGAATATTCTTTGAACATTTCATTGAATTTTACATAGTGGTCTACGAGGAGTTGTCACCACAAAGTGTGTACTTCTATGGTGAACGGGCGAACGGACGAAAGGACGAAAAGACGAACGGACGAGTGGACACCATGATCAATATATACTCCCGCTAAAGCAGGGATATAATCATGTTAAAACAACAATTCCAAAGCTTTCCAAATTAATAATTGTATGACGAAATCAAAGATTCTCACACTAGAAATGTTTCACATTTTGACGAAACTAGACGTAACGCAAGGAAAGAAACCTTTCACCAAGAATCGTTACATGACTCACATGAACGGGGGTCATCAACTGAGGATGAAATTGGTTTCGTTTTCAATATTTTTTGTCCTTCAATCTCACTTATAGATATATTGATGAGGTTCTTTCCATCAGTAACACATCTTTTGTTAAATGGCTCACATTACTATAGCCACCAGGACTAAAGATATGAAAACGTCAGAGACTACTAGATCTACATCTCTTTTGGACTTACATCTCGAATTTTTCGAAAATGGTCATCTCAGTACCAAAATTTACGACAAAGGGGTCGATTTAAACTTCAAAATTATCGATTTCCCTTACATTGACAGTAATATGCCAGCTTCTCCTGCTTACGGAGTGTATGTTTCACAGGTGGATCGCTACCCGAGAGCTACCACAAATTATACAGACTTTCTCACTGGACATAGTTATCGCCTTAATAATCAAGGCTTCCAAAATTTCCGTCTCATACGATCAATAGAAGGGTTGTTTAATAGATATCACTCCTTCCTGTAAAAATTCGAGGTTTCGATCCGAAGTCTGATTCACAGTTCTTTTTAGCTCACCTGGATATGCCAGGGTGAGCTTTTGCCATCACTTGGCGTCCGTCGTCCGTCGTCCGTCCATCCGTCGTCCGTCGTCCGTCGTAAACTTTTTTTCAAAAATCTTCTCCTCTGAAACTACTGGGCCAATTTAAACCAAACTTGGCCTGAATCATCTACAGGGTATGTACTTTCAATATGTATCCGAGGAGTCTAAAAACCAAACAACATGGCTGTTGTTACTAAAAATAGAACATAGGGGTAAATTGCTGTTTTTGGCAAATAACTTTAAAACCGTTGCAGATATAAAAAATCTGACATCGGGTAAAATTGTTCAGAATGCCGAGATCTATCTGCTCTGCAATTTTGAAGAAAATCGGAAAACCTATCTGAGAGTTATAGCCCTTTTTCCGTAAATTTTTCAAAATTTGCGGATTTTTTATTTTTTATTTCAAAAACTGTAATAGATAGAGGTGAAGTGTAAATTAAAAAAATGTTCAGCATATCAAGATCTACATACTCTGAAATTTTGAAGAAAATCCAAAGGCCTGTGTATGATTTATTGGCCGTTTTTCACCA
>MJUU01052402.1:41649-55335 GCA_002080025.1 Modiolus philippinarum
ATTTAGAGAAAAAACAGTGTTTTTGTGCAAATTTCTGCATTTTTTTGCAAAAATACTTTCTTAATCTTTACCTTATTTCATGTTGTAATGATTTTCCCATATAAACATATTGTGTATATTGCAGGGTCTCTAGTGTGTAATCACTATGACCTCTGCTGACATGAATGTTGAATTAGTTTATCAGCTTCATTGACTGCTTAATGTTAAAAATATTAGTAAATAAAACCTTTAGTGAGCAGTTGATGAATTAACCTTGAACTCACTGAATGGATTTTAACAGAACTTGGCATTAATGATGCTTATGAGGTGCTGACTATAATATATATATATGTATTGTAACTTTTATGCCTAAATGTCATCCAACATGGCCATCTGCGGGGAACTTAATTTATTACTTGACTGTATTGAAAGAGCATACAAAGAATTTTTTATCAGAAACAACTTGGCTAGTCACAATGTATCTTAGATGGTCCCCTTCAAAACAGATGTCCTTCAAGTCTGCACCTCATGCAAATTGGCTACCAATGGGAAACATAGTTTAATATAGGAGTACATTCAAAGATCTTCTTCTTTAAAACCATTTGGCCAGATGGAAATGAACTTTGGCACAATACTTAATTTTCTTTAAAATTGTGTCCTGCAGATCCATCCCCTATCCAAGATGGCATGCAATAGGGAAAATAGTTTAATTAAATTTGGATCATATAACATAAATGTTTATTTACATAGTTTGAAAATGAGACCTTTTAACATTTAAGTTGATTTGAAGTTATGTATTGGCCATGATCCAAGTGAGCGATACAGGCTCTTGAGAGCCTCTTGTTATCAAATACTGGGGATGATCATTTCTTTTAATTGTCTACGACCTTTCAATAGCAATTACCGTTGAGTTGCTACCGGACAATACCGCAATGGAAGAGGAGGTTTAGTTAGCCATAAAACCGGTTTAACCCACCATTTCTTTTGAAATGTCTATACCAAGTCAGCACCATTACAGTTGTTCCCGGCGATTTCCATCTGATTTGTCTTTTTGTCACATTTACTCCAGCTCTTGACAACTCTGTTCGGTAGTTTTGTTATAAGCCCCATTCGCAAACATTCCCATTGTGAATCCAATTTTTCGTGAGATGCACAAAAATGGTGCTCAGTTTTAAACCCAGGCCCGTACTACCTTTAAAACGAAATGAAAATTGTTGAGCAACAAAGTAAACATTTGTTTACCTGGTTTAACCCACCATTTTATTTATAAAATGCCCATTCCAAGTCGGGAATATGACGGCTAGCCTAAAATGTTCTGTGTCGGATTGCGTTTCCCTGATTCAGTCGAATGTAATACGAATTTTCCTTGCTGGTCTCTTCCTTTGATCGATTCGGACTTTTATTGTCACTTTTATTTTTTTTTTTATTATATTTTCTGAATTCAACTACAAGACATATATCAATCAATAAGATAATACACATAGTTTTTCAAATTTGTATACTACAACATGTATAATATTTCATGTAGTTTTTAATGAGATAATTCCGTCAAGGCAATCTGTTTAGAATTACATTTAATATTTTAACCAAAAACTCAAAGGTTTAAGAATATGCAAGAAATTTGAAATTAAGATTTCCTCGGGGAAACTAACCCGATAACATCCCAACTGTAATTAAAAAAATAACTATGAGATGGGATCAAGAGAGTGTTGTGTTTGCTTCCTGATAGAGAGTAAATCATTTAAAATGATTAAATGCTTCTTGTCGTTATACTGAAAAAAAACCACAAATACCACAGTACTGAAGATCATTGTTTATTTGTTTTGTCTTTGTTTTACTGTCTCAATTCGTGTTGCTGTGAATTGCCGTGATTTTGGATTTATGATTTTAGAATTTTCCCTTTCCTCGTTCTTGCTTCGGTATTCGTTTGCCGATGTATTACCAGATAAAATAGTCGGGCTTTCATTTTAAGATTTGTAAAGTAAGTGAGAAACGAAGAATTAAAGGACAATGGCAACATTGGAAAAACAAAGTAACAAAAACATAACATGAGTACAACACAGAAAAGAAAATGAAGATCAACAAACATACAAAGATGAACAGAATAGACCCAGTAAAACTATGGTTGAGATCAGGTGCATCGGTAGAATAAGCATCTCCTGCCTCTTATAACACACCCGCCGTGTTGAACATGTAAAAACCCTGTAGTAAAGTCAAGTCCGGTGGAGATAACAACAATTAGTCTTTTAAAGGGAAAGATATGTTGTCATCTTTTAAACAGATATCTCATAGCGGTCCACCGTAAAACTTGTAATGACTTCAAGTTCGGGGTAACATACCCTTGTTAAAGTAGCCTTATTGTGAGCAAACGGTATCTATTAAAGAAGTCAGTGTATCGACCACAGGCTCATGAGAAACGAATTATCTGGAAGATGTAAACTCCATATGCCAGAGCTGTTAGAATGTTGCTACATTAAAATGGAAAGTTGAATTTGGAAAAGTGAAGTCATGGCGTTTTTCATACAGCTTGGTTTGAAGACTACCTCTGTTTTCAATTTCAAGATGAAGATCAGCGAATGAGGCCTATTTGGAAGTGTCTGTAATAAATGATGAGAAGATAACAGGAAACAATGGCCGAAAATTACAATCGAAATACATGATTTTTAGGATTTGTAACCCTACTCCAAGCCGACTGCAAATGAGGTGAAATTTGTATTCCGTCAGCGAATAGTCGTACCAACATTTAGGAGAAATAATATCTTTTCAAAGAGGTTGCATTTCAGTCCTTTTACTGATCGTTATCTTAAATAATTTTTACTTTTGTTTTTATTTTTCTGATTTTGTTCTGTTTTGTTTTCAGTTTATCTATACACTAAAATTGGAAGCACCCCCCCCCCCCTCCGCACCTAAAACTAATGTTGGTGTGGAGTGTAACAAAAGTTTAAGAGAGCTAACTCGAGACCTTTTTCGTTCGTCATTCGTTGTCATACGTGCAGACCAAACAATATGTATTGACCAGCGAAGGAATTATAAAAAAAAAAGAATGAAATTCAACGACTTGTAAAATTAAAATTAAATTCGCAGTAACTTCGGTATTTAGTTATTTGTTACCACTGGGTCGATGCCACTGCTGGTGGACTGTTAGTCCCCGAGGGTATTCACCAGCCCAGTAGTCAGTACTTCGGTGCTGACCCGAAAGCCGATTAAATTTGGAACCTTACAATATCTAAATTTTTGTAAATTTTGTTGAAAACTAAGGAGTATCTCCCTCATGCAAAGCTCTGTCCTTAGCTGATTTTGGCGTTATATTTAGATCATATTGGTTATTTGTTCTCATCAGTTTTTACATATCTTTGAGATTATGGTCTTCCAAACGTTTAGATTTTATCTGCACTGATGAGACATAAGTTGTCGAAATGCGCATAATGAGACATAAGTTGTCGAAATGCGCATATGCAGAAATTAAATTCGCAGTAACTTCGGTATTTAGTTATTTGTATGTAGATCTACACAAAGGTATAATGTAAATTTCTCTGCAATAAAGTGTGAAACACATCGGCTAAGTTTTAACAGACCCAATGGAACCGCCATTATAAGGTGAATATTAGCAATAAAAGCTCATATGAGATAATTACAGATCCAGTGAGATTTTTTGGAAAATTCTCATTACTCGCTTATTCAAATACTATGACAGCAATTCCCCTCTATTGAAAAGACTCGACAGATATGTAATGAATACTATTACACATTCCCCGTTTCCCTTCTATTTCCTATTAAGTAAATGTGTTGTGAAGTAAAGTGTTTGGTAATATTGAAAACATTTTTGAATGCAAGAATGACCCTGTATGACAACGGATTCGATACAAAATGATTCATAAAATTCTTGAGATAACTCAATTCTTTTTACGATTAAGTTGAAACAAACAGACAAGTGAACTTTTGGTCTAGTTCAAACATTTCACAGTTATGGGAAGAACTGGTGAAATATTTGACTCGTTCACAATTTTGAAGATGTCCTAAAACAAAATCGGCAGGTTAAAAGATCTGTTTAGTTAAGAAGAATCGTTTACAACGCTGGACGACTCAAAATGTATATTTATGACAAGCTTGATGATTTTAACTTTCCTATCTTTAATTTTCAATTCTTTAGTTGTAACATCCCATCTGATCCTGCATACCGAAACTTAGCTGATACGTTCTGGCAGAGCAGTAAGGAGATTTTACAAACATATGTTAATTGGCTACTAACCAGAAAACTAATCATCTAAAGTAAGAAGAGGAACTTTTGTAATTAACATTCCGTAAATTCTATGGTCGCCGTCATTGCTTGGTTGACTCGCACAATGCAACAGTTACGTAACTTGCAATTGACATGTTTCACTAACAAGATCCAACATCATGGAGTTATCTAAATCATCGGACTTGACTGCTTCCTGCCTGCAGTTTAACTTTGGAAAAATCATTTCTCACATGACGGGTGTTCCGTGCAAAGCAGGAGTTGTCACGTCTCATTCATCAAAGATTTCACATGAACATAAATGATGTCCACCCTCTTTTGTAATTTTCGTCGATTTCGTATGACCACGAATAGCGAATGACAGTCTACTTCAATTATCTTTTAAAAATATTTTTTTCAGTTTGTTGTTAATGTAAAAATGGTCACAACACATTGATATGCAAATCAGATGAAAGAAACAATATTGACACTGGCACAAGCCATCAAGTTGGTAATTAATGTTCACGAGTGCGCATGAAAAAGTTACAGGTTTGTACGACTAATTTATAGATGCCTCATTGTTACTAAAACTGTTAGAAAAATGTTCATACCTCATGATGCTACTACTGGGGTCTATTACTCTGACCAGTTGCTCACCCAATTTACTTGCTATTTTACTCTTCCTATTACAACGCGGGTGGGCTGTCCTGTCGCCGAAAAGTAATTAATGCAAGCCTAAATATTCATTACTTTATTAAATCGCTCAAAATGCTTTCACACATTTCCGAATTAATGGTCTTCCAAAATATTTTGATTTAATCTACACTGAAGAGACACACGTTATCGAAATGGCCATATGCAGAAACGAAATTTACAGTAAGTTCGATATTTAGTTATTTTTAAAACACTTAGGTTTTGTCTAAAGGGTTTATTTTGCCATATTGATTAAAATATGCAATTTTCAACCAGTTATCGTTTTTTGTCATGAATTCTCATTTTTTCTATAAATATTTGCTCTTGAATTCAATCTAAACAAAATAGTTCATGCTAACAAAAATTCAATAAAGGATTCATTTACATGAAATCTATGGCGAGCCATATTTATATTATCCTATATATTTTATAAGATATTTCCTTTATTACAAGACATCTTAAATTCTTTAAACGATATCTTATCAAATTGAAAAGATATCTTACAAAGTTCATAAGATATCTCATAAAGTTTAAAATATATCTTATTAAAAAATTATTATAAGATATATCATAATTTTTTTAAGATATCTTAGAAACTATAAACGATATCTAATTTAACAAATTTTATAAGATATCTAAAAAAAACAACAACAACAAAAAAACAGAATCATTCTGATGTAAAGTCAACTTGAGTTGTCTCTCTTTCAGCACAATTTTGGGTGAATATTTCTAAATGACAGTCTTCCAAAATTTGTTTTTATTTATGTATAAATATTGGCATTACATTTTCTTTTACCAATCATTCTTTTTAGAAATAGTTAAACAAAAGGCAAACGACTTATTACAATTTAAAAGTTCCTGTTATGTTCAACAGGGATTAGGTAGAAAAATTTATACAATATTTCAGCGGGAAGATATAATCGTACGAGAATTAATTATATTTGAAAAATATGTATTTCAATGTTGAAACTTAAACTTTTTTAGGTAAAAATGACAAATTTTTTTTTACAAATTGTCTCGTATAATTGTCAAGGTTTAAATTCAGTAGAAAAACGGAGAGATGTATTTGAATTCTTAAAGGGAAAACAAGCCAATATCTACTGTCTGCAAAATACCCTTTTTGTAGAAGAGAATGAATTGTCAATAAAGAATCTTTGGGGAGGAAACTGCTTTTTCAATTCATATTTATCTAATCAAAGAGGTGTTGCTATTTATTTAAGCAAAAACTTTGAATGGATGATGAGGGAAATTTATTAGGACTAGACATTCAATTACAACAAAAACGAATCACTCTCATTAATATTTATGGCCCAAATACCGACTCTCCAAATTTTTATAATAAAGTTAGTGAAGAAATTGAGATGTTTAATAATGATTCAATAATTATTACAGGAGACTACAATTTAGTGCAAGACCAGGCTCTCGATACTCAAGGTTACTGTGGTATAAATAATCCAAATGCAAAAGAAAAGGTACTAGATCTTAAAGAAATTTATAACTTAACAGATCCATATAGTGAGGTGTGAAACCACCAATTCATTTCTTTAACATTTTCAACTAAAATTTGGAATTTTCAAACCTCCCTGGACATTTTATTTTAAGTTTAACCTTACCAAGACCATACATGTCGTGAAAGGCACATGCCTGCTCTACATTATATCAAATTTTCATCATACCTTTAAAGCCTTCTAAGAGATTCCCGGTGTGTCGGGGAAAGCCACCTATAAATACGTACCACGACGTCACAACATTGCGCAAAAATAGTCATTGGGAATTCCCCTCTTTTAAGTGATCTAAAATTACACCTGGTCAATTGACCTTGGTCTTGAATTAAACCTAATATATCAATGTTTAAATGGGTGCACCATTCATCAAATTCCCTTGAATAGTTTTAAAGGTGCAAGAATACAAAGTCTATCTTTAGATTCAAAAGGTCTATTTTCTCATTCGTTCCAACTCTGATTGGTTGAATTGGTGGTTTGATACCTATAGAGAAATTTATCCAGACAAAAAAAGATTTACATGGCGAAAACGTACACCTTTTAAACAAGCTAGTCTTGACTTCTTCTTAGTATCTCAAAACTTTTTTCATAATGTACTAGATGTCGAAATCCATAACAGTTACAGGTCAGATCATTCACCTGTAATACTTAAATTTAAAATAAGTGATTTGAAAATAGGAAAAGCACTTTTTAAATTTAATAATTCATTACTTTATGATCCAGAATTTGCAAGAACTGTAAAACATGTCATTCACAAAGTTAAAAAACAATACTCATGTTCAGTTTATAATAGGGAAACACTTGATGACTTGGACTGCTCTGAAATTTTGTTTACAATTAATGATCAATTATTTTTAGAAACATCGTTAACAGAAATAAGAGGAAAAACAAAATCATACGCCTCCTATAGAAAAAAAGAAAGTAATAAACGGGAAAATTCACTAATGTTAGAAATTCAAAAACTTGAAAGTGAGCCAGATGATGAGGAAACATTTCAACAAATTGAGGATAAGAAATCGGAACTTAAAGTCATAAGGCAAGAAAAAAAGAGGGGAAATTATATAAGATCAAAAATGCAATATATTGAGGAGAGTGAGAAGCCAACAAAATATTTTATGAATCTAGAATCTAGAAATTTTGTAAATAAAACTATTCCTAAACTTGTAAATGAGCAAGGGTTAACAATTACAAATCAAGAAGAAATTTTAGAAGAAGCAATGAAATATTATGAAAAATTATATAAGAAAAAAGATATTTTGAGAATACCAAATTTAGATGCAGAAATACAATATGAAGATATCCCAAAATTAAATAATACTTTGAAATTAAAACTTGAGGGAGAAATTACATATCCTGAGTTGACATTAGCCGTTAAAAAATTGAAAAATGAAAAAAGTCCTGGATCAGATGGTTTTACAAACGAGTTTTTTTTAATTTTTTGGTGTGATTTAGGAAAATTTGTCCATAGATCTATTAATTATGGTTATAATAATGGCCAAATGTCAGTAACACAAAACCAAGGGATTATAACATGTATTCCTAAGGGAGATAAACCAAAACATTATATGAAAAACTGGCGTCCTATTTGTCTTTTAAACACAACTTATAAACTAGTGTCAAGCTGTATTGCTGAACGAATCAAGTCAGTTTTAGATATTCTTATAAACAATGATCAAACAGGTTTTATTCCGGGGAGGTATATTGGGGAAAACACACGTCTTATTTACGATATTCTTCTTTATACTGAAGAAAAAGATATACCAGGAATTCTTCTCCTCATTGATTTTGAAAAAGCTTTTGATTCTATCTCAAGGAAATTCATACAAAATGTCTTAGATTTTTTTAATTTTGGGGTTTCAATTAAAAATTGGATAAAAACATTCTTCACTGATATAAAAAATTGTGTGACTCAAAACTGTTTTCTGTCACAATTTTTCAAATTGGAAAGAGACTGTAGACAAGATGATCCTTTATCACCATACATATTTTTCTTTGTGCTGAAATTTTAGGAATTTTGGTTAGACATAATAATGAAATTAAAGGCATTACAATTGATGATACTGAATATTTAATATCTCAATATGCTGATGATACATCATTAATTTTAGATAGTTCTCCTGAGTCTTTAGATGCATCTCTCCGTATTCTACAAAAATATGCTGATATGTCAGGTCTTAACGTAAACTTGGAAAAGACAAAAGTGGTGTGGATTGGAAAGAAAAAATTTAGTACGGATACAATGTGTGTCAAGTGGGGATTGGAATGGGGTTCCAGCAGATTTACATTATTAGGAATTAAGTTCTCGGTTGAAATTGAAGAAATTGAAGAATTCAACTTTTCTCCTAAGTTTAAGGAGAAAGAAAACATTATGAAAATGTGGAGCAATCAAATATTATCACCAATTGATAAAATTGCTATTATTAAATCTTTGATAATATCAAAATTGAATCATTTATTCTTAACATTACCAAATCCAAAAAAAACGGTTTTGACCAAATTTATAAATAATCTATTTGCTTTTATTTGGGAAAATAAACCTGATAAAATCAGTAGAGATATTTTAAGTCAAGATAAAGGTGTAGGTGGACTGAAAATGTTAAATGTGAAAAAGAAATATTCACTGCATGGCAAGACTTAAATTCCAGTTTAGTAATAGAAAAAAAAAGGATTTCATGCTCTCTATATTTTTCAGTTATGGCGTACTTGTGCTTGAGAGAATTTCTTATATGGATATACTATTGATACTCTCAAATTTTGGCAATTATTTTTGTAATTTTCGAAATGTAATCCAGACCATCTGTTTTAAGTGCCCACATCTCACTATTTTATAACGCCAAGTTTTCTTACATTCGACTTGATGAGTGCCCTATTTTTGTCTGTATGTTGTAGTTGTCCACTAGCTTAAGACACTAGTGCTTTTGTCGGGCAAAGGATGACAGTGATTGTAAGAGCACTTTGCCAGTTTAATTGATGTTTGTTGACAATCCCGCACCCATGACCAAGAAAGACATGGATGTAGCGTTGCTCGACAATTAGCAAAGAATTCCGCTTAAACCGGTGCTAGGGGCCGTCTTGAACTTACTATGAGGTATGAGCAAAGCTCATTGTTGAAGGCCTCGTGGTGACTTCAAGATGAAGAACAACAATAAAAGCGTTGTTCCTTTGCTTGTTTTTACCATGTATTTGTAGAGACTTTGTCTCATGTGCATTTACTCCATATCCTTTTATTCACCATTCAATACTACAAACATTTGGAATAATGAAAATATAAAAATTGGCGGGAGTCCTGTAAAATACAATGATTGGTCAAATAGAGGTGTCAAATTAGTTAATGATTTGATTGATTATTCGAACAATTTTATGTCTTTTCGACTATTTCAACAAACATATAATATTAACACAAATTTTCTCAAATATCAAGGTATTTTGTCAGCAATAAAAGCATACATGAAATCATTAAATATATCTTTGGGTGATATAACGAAAATTTATGGCCCTTTGATACCAAATAACATTAAGATATTTATGAAGTCAAAAAAGGGTTCCAGGGATATGTATGAAACGTTAAATAATAAAACAGTTAATTTGAAATGTGAGGGAAAATAGAATCAGATTCTCAATAAAGAGTTACAATGGCCCAAAATGCACATGATGCCTTATTTCACTACATAAAGTACAAAATTACAGTGATTTCAATACAGAATTATTCACCGGATTTTGGGGACAAATCAATTACTTTACAAAATAAAAGTGAAACAATCGTACAAATGTAGCTTCTGTTTGCAAACGGTGGAATCAATTGAGCACATTTTTTGGACTTGTCATAAAATTTCAAAACTTGGAATGACTTAAACGAGTGGATTGTGGACAAAACTGAAATCAATTTGCCACTTAATCTAGAGATTATTTTGTTTGGAAATTTGCAAAGATCAGAGAGAAATTATGTAAGGAATTTAATTATATTATACACAAGTTTTTACATATACAGGGCAAAGTTAAATGGTGACCAAATCAATAATCATGCCTTGAGAAATTATTTGAAAGAAAACTTATTAATAGAAAGATATATTTATTTTAAAATGAAGCCTCAAGATATAGCAATTAACTGCTGGAACCCCTGGATACATATTCTTTCAGATTAATTAATTTTTAATATGTTTGATCTTTTTTTTATCTATTTCTTAATTCGACTAATTTGCCATATATAGTCTATTCTGATTTCTATATAGTTCAGCATTTGACTGCTTTTTTTTCAATCATATAGCTACTGTCTACAACTGTATAACTTCTTCGTCTATATTCTGGTTACTCAAGCTAATCCTAACTTGGAATTTGAGCAAAAAAGTCCAAGAACATCGTTAAATTATATGATATTAAAAAGGGCAACAATAATATAAAATTCAGAGGAAACAGTGTCAATTCATGCATGTTGTGATGGGAGTTTATTTTATTTCAAATTCCCGGCACTCCAGGGGCTCCGGCTACAGAGCTGCCGGGCGCATCCCCAGTTGGTAGATAGGGGAATGTCCTGTCTATGCGGGGCAGTCTGAGTCAGATCATAATACATAAACAGAAAGCCTAACCGCGAACCATTGTAGCCAAACTGTGTGGAGAAATGCAAAGCTCCATGCAGTATAACGACCCCTTTTATATTGTCTAAAAAGAGCAGAGTCTCTGGGACTCGTATAGAAGGCTAATTTCCCTGTCCCTACCCATTTCTCCCCTTTTCCAGTGGCAATCAAAAATTAAAGAAGGTCACATTTAACCTTCATCTTCTATAGTTTTGGAAATAAAAGATGAAAAACACGAAAATTTTTAAAATTCTGTGAAAAAAGGGCAGTAACTCCTACAAGGGTTTATTCTTCAAAATTTCAGGATGGGTAGATGTTGATATGCTGAACATTTTTGCAATTTACACTTCACCTCTATCTGTTACACTTTTTGAAATAAAAAATGCAAAAATTTTGAAAATTTAACGGAAAAAGGGCTATAACGAGATGGGTTTACAGATTTTCTTCAAAATTGCACAGTGGACAGATCTCATCATGCTGATCATTTTTTTCTCGTGTCAGATTTTTGATATCTGTAACGGTTTTCGAGTTATTAGCCAAAAACTGCAATTTACCCCTATGTTGTCCCTGTTGTCCCTTTCATAATTGCTTCTTTATTCTCTTACTTATATATTTTTTTTATTAACTTTGATTAACTTGTTCTTGTCCTGATATAGCTGAAATATCGCCCACTGGACGTTAAACTCTAAATATTCATTCAATCAAATTATTTCAAATTGAACTATAAAGAAAAAGCTGGTCAAATTAACCACAACAAATAACAAGAGGCTCTCAAGAGCCTATAACGCTCACCTGGTAGCTATGCTATCTACAATTTTATTACCAAATTTGGTTCTGTGGTTATAAGTTTCATGTTGGGAATTTGACAAGTATACATGTGCCACAATCTGTGCTTTAATTTCCTGTATCAGATTTTGAGAAGATAATTTTAATCGAAGTGATCTCAATTTCATCCGATGTGTTTCAGACTTGCTGCCCTGTTAATTTGGGGTTGATACTTTTGAAAGGTACTATACGGACAGTTTTAAATTCAGTTGGTACAGTAGTGAGAAAACTTTGCATTTGTTACTCCTAGAATTCAATGTTAAACATTTCAATCTGGGGTCACCTTTACAGTATTAGACCTTCACCTGAAGCTCAAAGTGTGCTTTGAAGTAGCCAATGGAAGATCGAATAATGGTAACAAAGTTTCCTTCAAAATTAAAAATAGTTGCATTAACTGACATTTTACAGTTCAAATTGTTTTGTAATCTATCCATTAAAACCACATTATTGATTCCATTGTGCAAGTGGTAGTAATTGCTAAACTTTGTGCTGCTTGGCTGACCATCTTAAATTTGAGATTTTGCCTACAGATTTTTCAAGATGATCCACATGTACAGAAATAGTAGCAATTACAGTAGATGTTTATTTTAAAAAATTGTCAGTGGCAGCATATAACAGAATGTTTTCTCAAATCCAGACTTTAACACAAATTTTAACCAGTCACTGATGCATTAAATATAGATCAATGTGATCTATCTTTTATCAGAAAGTTTGTGCCCTGTTCCAAGACATGTATATCAGATCTGAACTTCGAAAATATTTTTAACAGAGTCACTTATGCAAGAAATGTAGGTCAAGATGACCTTATTCTTATACCAATGTCAAGTTCTATTCAAGATGCATTTATGTACAAAAGCTTATCTATCTGACTTGCACTTCAAAATAAACATCTTTAAGTTTGTGACGGACTAACAGATGAATAGTCGGCGGTTTCGAAATGTCAAGTGGAAGGAAGAGGTCAATTTCTAGACCGTCCTGTTCAACTACCGAACCTACGTCTAAGAGGAAAAGATATTTTCTCTACATCGATGTTTTGGGGATCCGAGTTTAAGTGGAAAATAGAGAGTGACAGGGGGACAAGTCATGCATTTGGTTTGTTTGTGCATTTTACATAGGATATTCAGCCAAGGCTGACGTGATTCGACATGCAAAAACTCAAAATCGTATGAAATTGTTGAATGCACAAGACCAGTAAAAATCTATATCTTCATTTCGGCATCTTCCAAAACTACATTAAATGACAAAATCACATATACTGAAGTACTTTATTTAAATTTTATTGCTGAACATAAAGTTGGAGCAATTCATGGAATATCAATTGACATCAAATCAAATGATGAATTGCCAGACTGCTAGTGACACTGATATTGAAACATTCTGGGGCTATGAAAGATTTCTAGAAGACATTTTCACAAGATCTAAATAGTTCCAACTATCATTTAGGCTAGCAGAGGCCTTACTTGTACTTCCCAACAGTAATGTGAATAGTGACAGGGCATTTTTAGTAAAAACAAAAGTGTTATGACTATGAACTACACAAACATGTCTTGAAATCTGTCAAAACAGCAACACTGGATTATCATAAAAGTTGTCAGTACTAATTGTTTTAACTATGCCTTAAAAATATTTTTTTAGACCTGAAAATTATGTCGTCCGCATTATTACACGCTTTTTCTAACTAAAAAGCGTGTAATTACATGACTTTGTATTCTCAGAGGTTGGCAACTATGGCAGGGGATAATAAATAGTACCTTTGTCAAGATCAGTCATGTTGCCTTATTGAACATGCTTTCATCACCATAAATTTACGAAAAGGTCATAACACAGGAGTACCCTCACCCTTTCCCTTTCTTTCGAAAAGTACTACATTTAACGGAAAGATTTCCATATCACACCATTT